>JAFCGX010000524.1:0-37734 GCA_019023105.1 Diglossa brunneiventris | reverse complement strand
TGACTCATTCCACACCTCTGCATGGACACAGTAGTCCTGTTGCCAAATTTCAGTTTTTGGATGTAAGACATAAGCACTACTAGACCTTCTGCTACTTTACATCTGTGTATTGGCTTTAATCAGTGAGTTTAAATATTAATTACTAGCCAGATGCTGATGCTAGTACAGTTCCAGATGCTGCTATGTGCCAGTCTCCATCACACAAGCTAAAATCTTACTGATCTCAGTAATTTGTGGACAATGGTGGTAAAATTAGGCTTTGATTTGTTTATGTTACCAACACAGAACATCCCCACTTTGAAGTCATAACTAAGAAGGTGTTTTGGAGGCCACTGAAAAGTTGTTACAAATGAAACTTTGCATAAACAGGAAGCTGGAAGACCTCATCCAGGTAATGATGGCTATAAAAATTATAATCTTGATATTATTACTGCACTATGCTTACTGTTTGAGGAAAATGATTTTTTTTTGTATGAACTGAGCAGTCTCTGATACTTTATGTATCTCTGACAAAATATAGGATCATATTCCAAGGTAGTACAAGCATCAAAATTAACAGTACGCGGTTAAGGACAAGGCTAAAATTAATAATTATGGTTTCAAAAATAACAATAAAACAAGGAACATACTTGTATTCCTGCAGCATCAAGAAATACTGTGATTTTTTTTTTAAAGGGAGTTACATGAAGGAGTCAGCCCAGCTCATGCAGATGGCCTTTGTGTCATAGCAAATGACAAGGAACTTGACAAGGTTTTTGACATGTACAAAACAGGAGGGATCCTGCCCTTTTATTGCTCTGCTAAACACAAGACTTCTGAAGACACAGAAATTCTAAGAATAAGAAAAACAGAAAATTTAAAATGATTTCTTCAAAATCACCCCAAAATGGAATGTTTTGAGATGTTTCTTCTGTAGAATACACAGTGGGCGCAGATAGGAGAGGGCAGGAAGGAGACCTTGACAGGCATCTGATGTTTGCATTGCAGCATCATTTCTCCATTCTTCATCCTTCTCACATGGCCAGCTCTGAAGCAAGAGGATATTTAATACCCTCTAGAGGACTTCTAGTGTGCTTAAAATTCAGCCCATGCTCAGGTCACATCCTCATCTGGATTGCACAATTGCAAATCTTTCATATTAATGAACATTGAAATATCCCTCTTAAATAGAAGGCATATATTCAACTCTCAGCAAACCACATATGTCAGTCAGTAGGTAAGACAGCTTCACAGGAAATCAGACAGAAACTTAGCCCACATTGAGTCAAGATAGAGTTTGCACTCTGTCTTGAAGTCTCAATATAAATTTTTAAATTGTCGCTATATCAAGTGCCTGCTAAATTTCTGTCATAATGCCAGCATAAATTCTGAATCAGACCTCACAGACGACTTACAAATCCTCTTTGCATAGCACCTTAAAGAGATACTATTTTGGGAGAGGTTAATACCATGAAAACTCCTTATCCAGTTAGTTCCATGCAGAATGAAGCTTTGTAATGGAACTTAGCCACTTCCTGAACCCTACTTGGCCCCATAGTGTGTACTTCAGAGCCATCCAGTGTTAGACATGAGGTCATTTACCTAAAAAAGCAATCTGATGCTTTAATACTTCAGTTCCTAATTTACCTCTCCCACATATGTCCAATACACACTAATTAAAAATCTTGTAGAAGCATTAGTTTTTAAATTCAACTGCAAAATTGAAAGTGATAAACATAGAAAAGGAAGAGGATCACAATGATCTGAGAAATTCTGTGTCCTGAAAAAATAAAAAATCGTTTGACTCCTATTTCTCTTAGCAGCAGCTCATATCAGTTGCAAACAATGTGCTCCCTGTTCATTCATTTTTTGGAGGAGAAGTCTGTATTACCTGGAGGGAATGGCTGTGTCCATATTAGAAGGCTGAGAACTTACTCTGTGGCCACTTCCTTCCATAGAAAGCCCCACTAAAAACTTCCTGTGAAGGAGAGAATTTTATTGGCAAAATATTTAAAGAATTATCACTGCTTATGTTCTCTTTGAACTGACACACCGTGGAATCTCTTCCATGAGGAAGGGACTGTGGTACTTCATTTTGCTGTCTTTAAAGATCATGATCTTCAGTCAATGTTGAACTGATGTACTAGATTTTTTTACGAGCTCTAGCTCAGACTAACACTTCACAGGCATTCTTATCAAATATAGATTGCTTCTAAAATAATAAATGAATGCAACAATAGCCACAACAATGACATACAAACATTCATTAACTTACAGCCACGTAATCATAACTGTGAAGGCTTAGAAAATCGTATTGGAAGCAGAGCATGAGCCAAGAGAGAGCAAGGAATCAAAGAGAGAGAGCTAAGAGAGAAGCAGCCTGATGGGCTGAAGTGGGAAGTGAAATCTGCTCTGCAGGAAAAGCAAGAGAAAGTCTCAGCCCAGGCTGAGCTATACCCCAGGAATTCTTGCCTCCAGTCCTGTCTCCTGTTTGGCTTTCTTGGGCTGATGCTGGGCCTGAGTCAACACTTCAGTTGCCTCATGATTGCAGGTTGTCACTCAATGCATGGCTGTCAGCAGCCTGCTCACACAGCTCCTGGATCCAGGTGCTGAAGGAGACTGTGCTCCTGGAGAAAGCACATTTCAGGGCCCAGGGAGCCAATGGGTGAGCCTCATCGCATAGAGTATCTGTGTCAGAACACCAAACTCTCCTCTTCTAAACACCCCAGTTCTCCAGAGCTAGATCCTGTGCCAGCTAGCAGCCTCACAGGCTTCTTAGGCCAGGGTAAACATGCATGAAAATAGAGAAATGGACAAGACAAATTCCTGTCTTGAGCCAGATGCTCAAGGATTGGCAGTATGGAGAACACAAAATTGTGCTCCCCAAATCAGAAAATTTCTGATATATGTGATATTCTGCTAGTACAACAACTGATTTCCTTTTTCATGTATTATTGCTCTTCAAAAGTTAAAAATTCTAATGTGAAAAACAAGCTCAGAATCAGCAGCTTCACTACATGAACATCTCAAATTAAATTTAATAGTCATTTACATAAATAAGCATTCAACCAACCATTCACCCAAGCTTTTCTAGAAGGTCAACATTATTCTCCAATTTGCATTCTTAAAAGGTAGATCATACAAAAAAATCAATATTTTTAGTATAAAATAATTTTAGTATAAATTTTTCAACTGACACCTTTAAACCTGGATTTTCACATGGATAAGCTATACTTAGAGCTCCTGTTGGCTACAGTTATTTCTGATGTGTGGTTATCAACAGAAGAAAACATCCTTATAGAATAAAGGCTAATCCCTTGAAAAAAACAGTTCCTAATGCAGAGTTGTAGCTAAGAGGGTAAATGTAGTCTGTGCATGTATAACTAGAGAAAGATCAAAGAGAATAAGGAAATAGTACTTTTTCAATAATTATCATCACATACTGAGGTTATTACTTGACAAATTTTTTTAAAAGTTTTTCTGCAGAATAAGCAATGTGCAAAGACACATCAAAGATGCATTGTAAGGCTTGAGGTCCACTGATGCCCTTTGTCCCCACATATACACCATGACTTGTAAGTTCTGTCTAGCTCAAAGCCTTCATTACCAGCGTGGAGGGATTTTTTTTTTTTTTTTTTTTTTGACAATTATAAATACCAGGCTTTGAAACTGAATCTAGAAAATTTCAATGGGAAATCTTGAGCTGTGAGAATTCTTGATCATAGACCTACTCTGGTGGGTTTTCTATCACATAATTTCTTCAGCCCAGGTTGAGTACTGTTTTTAAATACAAATTTAAGTGTTTTATGCCCAAAGTTCTGTTTTCCTCCACAACAAACAATCATGAAAGAAATCTATCATCCCTCAAAATCTAGGATTTGTTAAATTACAGATAGTGTTGTGTGATTCCTTTACCAAGGGAGATTTCCTATACCAGAAAAATGTCCAATCTGTGCTCTGCAATAGGTTCAATAGGTCAGAGTCACTTAAACCTCTACTTTATACTGTCTGATAGAGATTTCCAAATAGGCTCTTAATCTCATAAGCTTGTTCTTTCACAAAGACAAGAGCCTTACATGCTGTAAAGTAACCCTCACAGAATGCCGGACTTACATGTAACTGAGCAAGATGTGAATACTTCTTCACTTATATCAGAAAGCTTGCTATCTTCACCTAAAAACCAAGATACTCAGTAAATATCCTCAAAGAACTGCACCCTTTTCTTACCTGGCTCTGGACCCATTTGGAGCTATATTCCCTTCAAATACTAGTTACATATCAATTTTAAATCACATAAAGCAATCCAATGATGACACACAAACTGTTTACAATGGCACACAGCTATGGAAATTATCTTTTGTTTTCCTTGTTCTGGTATTTAGCTTGGAGTGTAGCTAGATATAAATTCAGTTGTAGAAGTGAAACAGAAAAGAGAAATAACCTAGCTGAAAGTATGACAGAATCAAAATTCAGACCTTCCTTCCTCCATAGCTTTTCTGCAATCCTGAAGACAAAAGCCAAAAACTCAACACAGCCAGCAACACAAATTAATTAATTTCTAAGTATGTGACTATAGCAGAAGCCAAGAAGTGTTCCCAGCTCTCTCAATCACTTACTATGCTACAAGATATTTCAAATAGTTACACACTGTGAATTCTCAAATCACAAATCAGGAAAACTCACTAATAGATCCTTACTCTATGTATGGGAACATGGACACTACAGAGAAAAAATAATTGTTCACTCAAGTTTCTTTCTTTCAGGAGTACAAAAAATGAGACATTACATGGTGGCTGTATGAATACTTTGAGACATTTTAAATCTCTCCCTGAACTCCTCCTGTTAGGCCTTACACTTACACTTCAGTCTCATTTAGAATACCTAGCCTTGGAAGTTGCAAACCATTCAGACCATGAGGAAGTCCAGAGGCACATGGGGAGATATACACAGTGCCTTCTCTTACAAAGAATCCTCATACAGAAGAAACTGGATCTCATTTGTATGAGATCTACATTTAGGAATACTCGTATCTTTATTCCTGTCAAGGTAAATTAGGATTTGCGTGGGTTAAACAGATGGCACTATATAAACCTACTGTGAGAAGTGACTATTGCCAGATACTTTGACTTTTATTTTTACATTTTAGAGTACAAAATCATAGAATGGTTTGAGTTGGAAAGGACCTTAAAGATCATCATTCCAACCTCCTGCCATGGGCAGGGACACCTTCCACAGGTTGCTCAGAGCCCCATCCAGCCTGCCCTCGAACAATTCCAGGGATGGGGCATCCACAACTTCCCTGGGCAACCTGTGCCAGTGCCTCACCATCCTCTCAGTAAAGAACTTCCTCCTGGTATCTAACCTAAACAGATTCTCCTTCAGCTTTAAGCCATTCTACTACAACATAGCCTTTCTCTCCAGCCTCCTTGTTGGCCCCCTTTAGGCATTGGAAGGCTGTTCTAAGGTTTCCCCAGAGCCTCCTCTTCTCCACATTGAATCACCCCAACTCTCTTGGTCTTTCTTCACAGGAAAGGTGCTCCAGCCCTCCAGATTATCTTTGCAGTTCTCAGTTATGCCCCAGTCCCCTCAGCAGGTTTAGGGGAATGTTGTTTAATTCACTCTGGGCAATGTGGCAAATTTAAAAATACCAACAAAATAACTAAGGCACTTCACTAACTTGAACTTAGCAAACTTACAATTGGCCAACTTCAACCTATCCAGACACAACAAGGCACTTCCTAAGGCATTGACTGGAATTTTTTAGTCTGGTTTACAATACGTTTTGAGAAAAAAATAGGAGAAGAAAGAGGGAAAGAAAGAGAAAGGATAATGGTAGAAAACATCACCACCTGTGGATCTATCAATGAAACTTCAATGTTGCAATTTTGATGTCCCTTGGTCAAAGAGACGGCCACAGTCTTTATTGATCTGCGGTAGGTGAAGACCACGAAACACAAATTTCAGGGCGTTAATATAAACTCAAGTTCAGGTAGAACACCCAGGTACTTACCCTGGGGTGGGGACTTTCACACTGTCTGATGCAATGCTGTGAATCATGTAGTAAAACTGTGGATTATGCCCATTACTCCGCCGGAAGGCCCCCAGAATGACTCTGGGGACATACTGGGGGTCTCTGATAGTTAATGACACCTTCTCTCACATCAGTAAAATGGAATTATTTACACTCCATCAGAAGGGATGATTAATGTGAATGTTCCAGTACCTTTTCCTGGCTGGAGTGGGGAGAGGACTTTTACACCTGAGCCAGTTGTGTAAGGGATGACAGTTCTAGAATTAAAAGCATTATCCCACCTCGCAGGATCTGCTTATCAGCCTCTTCCCTTATCTAGCTCAAACCCCAACTTCTTGCTAAGCAAAGGTTGATTTGTCGGGGTCATCTGGTGCTCACACCCCCTGCACACAGGTTGTGTCTTGAGCATTGACAGCAAAACACACAGATTGTTTGAGACATTAACCATTAATATTTCAGTCTCTCACACCCTCCTGTGCTAGTTCACAATAAAGATTTTTGGAAGGAATAAATATTTAGACAACTTTGAACCACCGTACAACTTTGTGTATTTCATATTTAATGAACATGTGCATAAACACACACACACACACACACACACACACACACACACACACACACACACACCTCACGTGTTTCTCTATGCATACATATATAGATACATATATATATACGTGTTTCTATATACATACAAATTTTATATATATGTATGAATATAAAAGGTGCATTATTTCCGGGCCTCACCCGTGTGTCACTGTACGTAAGGACCGTGAACAGCCCTTTAATTCCACAGGCACAGCCGTCAGCAGCCGCTGCCCGAGGGACAGGCCGGCCTGACGCAGCGTTTGGAGGCGGTGCGGACCAAAGCACCGAGCCCATTATTTGGGAAAGTCTGCCATCTAGAGGCCACATCAGGCACCAGCGGGAGGGGAAACCACCGTAACAAAAGAAAAAACAGATTAAGTAGATATTCTGCATGTCCGTAGGCATATTTAGTTCAAAAGAGGACTGCCTTTAATATATTTAATGTCTAGCTTTGTTAGCAGTAACATCTGAAGGTGTGGAGATAATGCTTTTCCCCAAATCAGAATCAGTTCTTCACTCAGCGTAATGAGCTTGGTTATAGTGAAAGGGAATTTAAAAAATATCTATAAAATATAACCAAAATAATTAACCTTAATCTTTTTACTCCAATAAAGATCTTTTCAGAGACAGTCTCCTGCTCTTCTGGTGCATGAAAGATCAAATAAGTAGTAAAAACAAGTATGTTCATCACAGACAGAAGTCAACATTTGTGTCAGCAAAAGGCAAAAATTTATTTTCTTTGAAGTATCACCCTTTTTGTTGTCCTTACAAATATCTCTCAATCTACATGAATTTTTTTCTCTGAAAAATGTTGACTGGTATCGCTGGCCGGGGATTTATGTGCAAATCACAAACGGGACGGGACTGCTGTGGAACGTACCTTGAGCTGTTTTATTTTTCAGCATCAGTCTCATTACATGGTTATGACAATGGGAAGATGTCATCCGCTCACATCCCAGGCAGCAGACCAAGAACTAACTTAATGTTACAACTTATTTTATGTAAGTTTTTTGACCAATCACACAAAGCAAAAGCATATTGACAGTAGTTCTATCCAACCACTGTGAGCACACGTAATTTTGGTTAAAACAATGCCTGCTTATTTTGAATACAATACCTGCTTGTAAGCCTTAAAACACAATGCATAGAGCTCCATTATTAAGCTTAAAACTTCCTAATACCTTGCTAGATGAACTTTTCTGTAGCTTAGGGAGTTATTCTAGACAAGCATTAGTTAATACACAGACCATTGTTCTATTTGTCCTTGCTTTTCTACTTTTCAAATAATTTTTCTGCTGATCTATCTCATGGCTGCTGCTTAGCTCTAATCACAGTTCTGCTGTCTCTGAGGGCCTGCCTTTTGCAGCTTTCCCCAAACCCTCTGATTGTGTGGATTCCCACAGACTGGTATTTCCATTTGTTTATGTCAAATTGGAGAAGAAAATAATTTCTGAATTAAAATACCACCTTAATCTTTTGAAAGCATTTTGATGGTATTTGGCAAACTTTCCAGCAAAGTTTTCAGAAAGACAGCAATGTTATAGTTTCAGGAGCATTTGTGCATAAATCTGTCTCCAGTTGGGTTTAAGGATTTCATTTTGTCTCTCTTTTCAGATGAAGTAGATAGTAATTTGGTTATGCAGTGTTCTTGCTTACTCTTGCATCAAGAGAAGATGTCTTCTTGTACCCAGTTGCCCAGAAGATACAGAAAATTTCAAGGACAGTAAAGCAAGATACTTGAGAAAAAGACAGTAGTCTGGAAAATTCCCCCTTTTTGAGGCATATTTTCTACATAAATTAGCTGATGCTCCCTGCATTTTCACTATGACAAAAGATCAAGTGTTAAAGATCAGCACCAAGATCAGACTTGCACCAGTGAGTGTTGGGCAATGTGAAGTTTGGCAATGTGAAGTTTGCCAACACCAGTGAGTGTTTGGCACAATGAAGACAGTGGGGAAAATTTTCAGAGATCTTTGGCCTCCTGAAAGCCTTTTCACTAAACTGCAATAGACATTTTGATGAAATTATGTTCAAATACACCTTGCTGGAATTACTGAACAAAATTAGAGCACGGTTTCCACATGTCTTGATGGATTTATCTTCCTTAATTTTTGTTGTCATTGTTTTATTGGCACTGGAGTCTATGTAAATGTTTAGCTCATGTAAAACCTGAGGCAAACAGCTCCAACAGCTCCGTTTCAATTGCATGTGGGTGGCATCCTTTTGCTTACTTGAATGTATCACCAAACAATTTCATATGATGGCCCTTATTTCTTGCATTGATCAACCATTCCTAAAGCTGTGGCAGTTTTTTATACAGGGATAGTTCCCAGTCTTAATTTACAGGTGTAGGTGGAGTATGTTTGCATCATTTTTCTAATTCCAATAAAAATCCTCTCAAGCCTCTGGGTTCACCAGGCTCAACTGAGCAGAAGTTTAGAGATGTCTTCCTTCTGTCAGAGACACCAAATAGCAAACTCCATAAATTAGAAGATACATGATTACATGCTAGGAAAACACTGGACTGACATGCAGAAAACCTGTTTCATGTTTCATTTAAGTGAACTTAGTCCAAATATCTTTATTCTGATTCCCCACACAATATGGGTCAGATAATGATATCTGTTGTAAAACAACTTGACATCTATAAATGAGACATACATAACAGCTGAACATTATTAACACATGAACTCAGAAACTTGTGTCTTGTTTTTTTGTCAGGTAGGTTTGTCCATTCAAACTCTAAGATCAAAAATGTGAAGAAGCAGCAATTATTCATCAGTAGTGCCAGAGAAATCTTGGTGGAAATAACTGGCTAAAACTCTACACTACTTCCCCAAGGCAAGTAAGTGCTTGCAGCTACTTGCTAGCTGAGAAGGAACTGGATCTACTAGTGAAGAAAACTGTAATAGAAAAAGCTTAATTTTATTGAATTTTTAAAATACATTGCACACATTTTGCTTCAGTATGCTCAGAGGTAAGTACAGCTTTTCCTGTATTACTCCACACAGAATATTTTTATTCTACAATAATTCATTTTTTTCTAACATAAAAGCATATTGTTTTATGTAGCATATATCATAAAGTTGGGCGTTACAAAGAAGCTAAAATAAAGTAGGTCCTTTGTAAATCCTACTTCTACTGTTCTGATTAGTACAATCAGGTGTTACTTGACTGCTTTTTGTTCTTTCAAAATTGTACAGATGTGTATTAGTCATAACAAAGACATCTTCTCTCTACAAAGCCTGCACATGTGTTCACTGCCAATGCATTTAAAGGAAAATAATGTTGAACTTTGCATTGATTTGCAGCAATTTTTCTCTTCAGGAATCAAATACCACACTGCTTTCTAATAGGAATTTAATTAATTCCTCTTGTTCAACAATTAATTAGTTCATGGTTTCTGTGTATGTATTGAACATGCATATTGACAGTTCTTTATAAGAGGAAAGACATGAGGAAACAGCACACAATTTAGTCACACTTTACAAATATAAATCTTATCAACTGTACTCTTCTACCAATTTCTTCTTCTCATTTAATTTTTCCAGTACAGCATCCATTAAGTATGAGGCAAAAGGAAACTAAGAAAGAAAGAGAGTAAGAAAAATTATCATTAAACTTTTTCTTGTGAAAATACATTTATTAAATATCTTTAAAATATCAGATTTCACTTAGTTCTGACAACTACCACACACACATTTCTGATCTTTAAAGTTCATCTTCCTGGTTAGTGTCTGAAAATTTGCTCTCTATCATAAAAATGATAAAAGAGCAGTGTAAAATGAAAAAAGATAAACTCCTTATTGAACAATTCATGCTTTACTGACCATGTTAATGATGTAAACTGCAGTACCAGCATCTCTGTCATTTATCTTCAATCAGCTGATCAATAAAAGGTTACAGTCACCTCTAGGGCATGCAGAAATGGTAGTGTATGAGTGTAAGTTCACTACTCTCAGGAGGATGAGACAGAACTACCAGTATCATTCTCAATGCTGTAGCAAATTGCCTTGGACTCACACACAAAGCACAAACCTTGTAAATAATTAAACAAAAACAACAACAACAACAAGCCCCCCAAAAACAAGAACAAAACCCCAAAACAAACCAAACAAAACCACAAAAAAATCTCTCAAAGCAAAGTAAAATCCCAAACCTCCAACTGCATTAATTGGAATATGACACAAATGTCTGCTTCTCTAAAACATGATACCAAAAAATTGTAGTGAAATATCTACAGAGAAAAATTAAAACCTCCTTTAACCTCTCTGATATAAAAGATGCATTTGTAAAAGCAATGCCTTCAAAGAAGACTTGGTATACTTTTCAGTGTCATCACTTTAACGCTTAAAGAAGTTTTCTTCAAAGTCTTGGTATATCAGTGCACTGTTTGCTGGGAAGTATTTTTAGAGCTGGTACAGAAGAGTGGTCGTGGCAGCTCCATCCTGAGTGGCCAGTGCTGTGCCAGAGGAGAACAGGACAGTTTCCCTACAATGCTGAAAAGTCTCTATCAGCTTCACGGAACTCTGTCAGCTTACTGAACACATAGTGAAACAGTGGTGAGAGAGGGGTCAGTACTACACGAAAAGTAACAGCTCATTCAGGAGGAGAGATAATTTTACATTATAAAGCCACCTGAAATGAGTAAGGTAAAATATAGTAGCTGGTGGAACAAGCTGCTGGCCAATCATCATTTTCTGCTTTTCACAACTTTAGTTCAAAGCAACACTTTTCCATCTAGATCTCCTGTCTAGTTCCACACTTCAGTATTGCTGCTCTCGCTTCATTTTTTCACTTCTCTATGCCATCTGGAATAGAAAACTGTATGGTCCTTACACCAGATAGAGTAGTGCTTATTTCCTAAATAGACATGAATCAAAATTTATAAAAGAAACATAAAAACCCCAGATATACAGCACATCAGATACAAAGTGTAACATTTGAACTGATATACAGACACGAATCTGTATACTGATATTTATAATTGCTAACAAGTCAGAAAAAAAATCTAAAAAAGGAAAATCAGGTTAATAGAAGGCATGTACTGTGAAGAGATAAAATGGCATCCTAAGTGCTGCTCAACAGTCACTTTGTAGTAATAGAGTAAGGACACAATATGTATTATTTCCTTTTTCTACGGAAAAGGGGATTTTCAAGGGCCAGGGCTTGCTGGCCAGACATGTCTCCGTCAGTCATAAATTATGTGTGTAGCAAGAAATTTTTAGAAGACATCTACACCTGTCAGCCTTCTCCTGTGTGCTATTGTGATGACTTTTTGGGGAATAGAGGGCTTAAATTCACAGAGCACAAATCTATTTGGTGTATTATCAGACATAACCTTCTCTGAAATTCTGTGACACTTGCTACTATGCTTTAAAAACACTGACTCCAGCATTCTGTTCACTCTAATTTCTCTCCCTTTTTTTTCTAGGTATGTTTATGACAAGAACACTGTGTCATTATCTTGAAGTCTCTATTTCTTCTTGCCTACCTTGACTACATCCATTTCTGATACATTTCACCTCCTTAATGCCATGCCTGAGATGAATGTCTTTCTATTGATGTCTCTGGCTTGTATCATTCTAACTACATTTTACTTACTGCTCACTACTCTCTGTGGCTCCCATGTCGTAGCAAAGTGATCTTTCAAGAACTCTTGCCATTCAAGTGATTCATTTAAATCAAGAGCATTTGAAAGTGGAACATTATATCATTCTTTCAACATTTGTTGGTTTCAGAGGAAGTGCTGTATGTATCTCTCTGGTTTTCTTTTCTTGCAGACACCCGGAACTGGATGATCTCTACAGTCTTAATCTTTAATAGAAGCTTGTCAGATTTACTTTTAATGATGACTCTGTAACTATCCTGGGAAACCTCCCTTTGCATTTCTCCCCAGATCTTCACAACCAGTGAAGTCATCTCTACTCTAAAGCATTTATCCCAGCTTCAAAACCTGCCATATGCTTGGGGAAGGCTTTGCAAGCTCAGTGAGTGCTAAGCGCACACCTAAGGAGTGAAAGCTTGTTTTTACCACTGATCATGATATATTTTAATACAGAATGATACTTTTTTCAGATTTTTTACAATTACCTGTGCCACAACTCACTTAACATTAATTATGGTGATCCTCAATCAGTACATTATGGTAGACTTTAACAGAGGTGGTATTTAATTGAATCTGTATGATTTCACAACATCTGAATGTGCAAACTACATCTGGAATAAAAGAATTTTATTTATTTGACTTCCCAGATTGACAAATTTCTTCTTTATAGTAGGAACACATATGAGTGAAAGGCACATTTCTTATACAACCTATTAGACAGATATCTTGGTGTATGGATAAATGGAAGGTAATGTGATTCTAAAGAGTCAGAAATAGTGACAGTTAATTATCCTCTCACTCATTTATTTCTGATCCTAAATTTGCTTCTTTTGGAGATCCCTTCTGTAGAAAACCAGACTAGTAATATTTATTGACCTTAAACCACGTGACTGAGTCTCTGTCAGCACAAGTGCATAAATATACACCAGTCTGCCAGTAGAAAGTATTATAATGAATGCAAGGCAATGTTTCTGTTCTAATGAGACACAGAATCTCCATTTGCAGAGTGTAGCATTACTTCGACTTCTGCTTCACAAACTCTAAAACATGTTAGCATAAATATAAAAGTATATAGATTTTGGAATATACAAATTAGTGGTTACAACTCTTTCACACCTTCCCATATGGATCATCAGTACAATACATTTTCCCAACAAAATACCATTCAAATACACTGCAGAGCTGCCTTAGATTGAATTAAGTGAACAACAAAAAATAATATAAAATAAAACTAGGCACTAGAACCAATAACTAAAACATCCTAAAATCACTAAAAAATAAAATCAAAATTTAAAAAAAAAAGAGAGAGAAATGCTTCACTTTATTGTTGTTGTCTTACTCTTTGTTCTTATTCTGCTTCATGGTGGCTGCATATACATAATTATATAAATACATGTGTGCCTTTTATCCTGAGTGACCAAGCCAACTTCTCCTTGTTTTCAGTTTAGGATGAGTGATATAATAGAGGTTGTTTTGTTTTGGTTTTTTTCTGAGATAAAACATAGATTTATGCCATAATGCATTGTCAGTGCACAGGCCTAGGCTTTTATTCTCATAATGAGAAGAAAATCATTACGTGATATCAGTGCTAATGGTGCCCAGAATGCGGTTCAGACTGTGCTGGTGCTGCTTTTTAAGGTGCAGGCACTCGAAACACCTGGCGATGATGTCAGTGGTGATTGTGCACAGGTGTTTGTACATGGGTGAATCCATGTTTCTGGGTGTGAGCTGTTCAACAGCACACACAGACGGCAGAGAGACTAACAGAGGCAGAGCAGGCGAGTTACAAGCCAAGAAATTTGGAAGGAAAAAACTGTGGCCATTAGTGTCCATTCCCAGATAACAGCAACAGAAATATGCCCTTGGAAGCCAGTGCAAATCCTAAAAAGGTATTGGGGAAAATCCTTACTAATGATTAGTGAATATATTGTTCTAAACCCTATTCTAGAGATGTGTTTCACAAAGAGTGCCGACAGAATAGAGGAAAAGGGAGCCTTTCTGGATGTTTTCACTATTGGAATATGACTTTCAGACCCATAATGAAGTCATGTGAGGAAAGATTTTTATTAGGCAGCTTTGTTAGTGTGAGATGTCATATCCCAAGGAGTGCATGAAGAGGGAGGAAAGGCAAGTGCTGCTGTAAAAACTTAGGCAGATGATTTGCATTTTATTAAAAAATAATTCTTGGAGACTTCAGGCAGTAATGTGGATTGGGCTACCATGCTGTACTCACACACAAAATTATTAACAGATTTTTATGAGACCGTGTGCCTTACAATAAGTCACAGTAAATGAAAGCCAACGGTAGTATAAGAAATCATGTTTAAGTTACATGAGAAGAAGTCATCCTCTTGGCTTAGCCGTAAGTTTCCTATGATGGGAAAAAGCTAGAAAGATTGCTTTCTAGCAATCTTTGAGTTTTAGGGGGAGCTTTTATTACAAGAGAGTGCTACTATAAAGAGCCCGGCTCAGTTAATAAGACATACACACTCAGATGTGAGGGATAAAGTGGGTAAAAGCCTCATTACTTGCCTTGCAGGATGTAAATACACATACATGTTGAGATAACCATACTTATTCCCCACCTAAACATAAACCACTAAAAGCTTAGACATCTATAACTTGAGACTTCTCCCAAGTCCAACCAGTTATGTATAATTAGTCTGCTGCCTCTACACATGTGCAGGCATCAGGTATTTTTGTGCAGACATGTGAAAACTCTCTGCATACAGGTTCTTCACAGGCCGGAGAACCTTTTTCTTTTATCCCAGTGTCAGTTATTGAGATGATTTAGTTTTATTCTTTCATTCTTTAGTAAGAACAATCTAGATTGTTACTGTATAAATACAGAGACAACAGAAAAAACCCCACTTCTTGGCCATTCAAGACGTTTATTTAGACAAGAAGTAACTTTTACCAGCTCTGCAGAGTTTATAATATGACTTCATTTTCCTATTATATGATTTTTGTTTACATAATAACATCACTATGCAGAGATGTCTCTTTCAAATCATAAGCCTCTTAGTAGTAGTCTAGTTTCTTGACATAGTAGTTGGTAAAACAAGGACACTAACTCTGGTATCTGTGAGTTTCAGGAATGCAAGAGTATTTATCACTAAAATATTAATAATCTTGTAAAGCTGACAGATGTGAGACTTTTCCAAGTCATAAGAGTATGGAAAAAAAAGGTACAGATGAAGTGAAAACAGATTTGTGGCATCCTTTATCATCAAACTTTAGGGGAACCTATAAAATGACAGCGCTTCACTCAGTCCCCCCCCAAAATTCTAGTGCAGCAGTAAAATGGCATATGTCAGTAATAAAAATAAAATGTCTATGACATTTTAAATGTTATCGTACTGTCACAGTAGAATAAAATTAGCTTGAAGAATGATCTAAAGTGATATGATGCAGTTCATTATGTATAACAGCAATAGCAGCAGTTTCCCAGTGTTCATAAAGGTTTCTCCATTAAATTTACCTCCAGTCAATAATTAGGAGTCCACAAATAAACCCAGGCAATTAAATCAATACTGCTGGGCAATTATGTTTCAAAGTCCTAGCTCAATGGCACAAAAAGACACTATATCAAACTGCAATATTAAGTGATCTGATGCAATTTTCCACTGAACATTTCCACAGAAAAACAGAAAAGGGCAATCCTGCATCTTTGTTCAAGATGCAAATGGTAGCACAGTTTGCCAACATGTAACACTTAGAAGGCAGTCTGTTATGAGTAAAACCCTGCAGAAAGCTTAAATTTCACCATAGGCTTTAGTTTGCTGATCAGAAATATTACCAAATCTTACTAGAAGAAACCACAACCAAACTCTGCAGGATATGAGTAAAACATTTTAAAAGGCACAGAGCTGTTCCATGAGCTGCTTTCAAATACAGATGAAGAAATCTTAACTGTTCCCATCTACATGCCTTAGCATGGACAGAAGTGAAAAGCAGAGCTGGCTGCTCCCCAAAACCACTATAATCCTCTTGCCATTCTAAAAATGATCTGCTTGCCAAAAATTATGTCTGCCCTCAGTGTTTCTCCTGAGGAACCCCACAAGATGGAGCAAAAATCACAGAAAATCGCTATTAACTTGTACACAAACATATGTGGCTAAGAACAATGAGGTCTTCTATTCTTATATAACATTTGCAATCTTAATATACCTGGTTTCATTCAACAATTCCTTCACTCTCCATCCCCTGGTTTTTGCTGTCTGTCTATAGCAGATGAAGAAAAGTGATAAAATTCTGCTTAATATTTTTTAGCAATTTACCAAATAACAATGAAAAACAGAACAAGAAGTCTTCATTGTATTCCATGGATCTGATTCATGTTTTGGAGCCCATAATATGAACAGAATATTGAAGTTTATGTATTTTTTTTTAAGTCTTAAAATTAAGGCAATTAAGTGAATATAAATAACTGTGCTTTTAATGCTGAGTTTCACGTAGCATTATGAGGTTTAATGAAAATGCCAGGTTTTTTGACAAAGTCAGTAAAAGCACACTGATATTTCTATTTCCTCTGCTGCAGCAATTAAGCAGTCTTCATGGTAGTAAGTTTTGATAACGAAAGAGGGAAACCTGTCATTTTTTTAAAAATCTGGTCACAAGACACAATCTCAACACAAAAGTTACTGATGGTTAAATACATAAATCTGATGTGTGTGTTTCTTTAAAATGGCTTTCAAAATATTTCCAATCATTCACATTCTTAACTGATACCTGCCACATCACTAGTGAATATGCATTATGCACTGGATTTACAAATCAAGTTTTATTTCTTTCCAGACATCAACTGCCCATCATTTAAATAAAAGAGAAAACTAAAAATGTAGCAGAAAAGTTTTAAGAGTCAGGGCATGTTGTCAGTGATGTCCAAACAAAAGCTGACTATGGGTAGAAAAGCTGGGCTCTCACCTGCCAATAAACTGCCCTTGATCACTTACAAGAGGGGAGCATCCCAGCAGACTCTGTGTGTATTAAAAAAAAAGACTTGAAAGAGAAGAAAAAGTATCACACAGGTCACAGCAGCAGTCTCAATGGACCCCTCAGGGATTTCTGCTAGTCTCAGACTTGTCATCCTCTATGCAGCTTTCCTCTCTGCCCAGAAAATGTCGATAGGAAAATGTTTGAGGGGCCTCTGGTGGAAATTTTTTCATTCTTTCTGCATTGACAGGATGCCAAATCAATATTTACTTCCCACTAACAAGCTGCTCGAGGTCTCAGTAGAAAATATTGTAGAGAATGCGAGAAGACACGATAATAAACAGCTGTCTGGCTATGAGGAAAACATGAATTGACTGGAAACAGGTCCACAGTAAAAGGTCACAGAAACCCATGAACTCCTCAGGTGTCCATAACAACTAGTAACTTTAAAGGCACATAAAAAAAAGTCTGTTTTTCCTAAGAGGTATGAGAGAACAGATAATTTTCACTCTAGCAAGCATTATACAGAGTTTCAACAATTCAATTAATACATTTGCCAAAATCTGTGCAGGTTTTTGCCAGCATTGTTTTATTGGTTATGTTAGCTTAAGTTAGCTGTTAAATTAGCTATCACAAATCCTTTATTAACATCTCCTCCGTTTTACACAGTAACTCTGATTTTAAGAGAAGTAGAAAGGGAATGCCACAAAACAAGGATTTCACATTGCTCATCACAGTATACTTTGAGACCATCAACAGCACCATAATTACAAATACAATGTATTAATTAAAACCTAAAAATGTTGTAGCTAATCAGAGCAGAAAGTTATAATTCATTGTGGGATTATATAAATTGAGCACCTGTGCTTCAATAAGTTTTTGTATATGCTGTAGCCATTTTTTATCTTTTTCAAATTCCATTTTTGTTTCTGCTGTTTCCTAAAAACATAAAAACATCAGGAGCAATAAAGGAAATGTGTAACTGGGTATATATTAAATATAGACCGTGTGGAAGTCGGAATCATATTTGCAAAATTAGTTATCTGAAGCATATTCATCAAGTATCAGTGCTCTATTAAATTTTTAAACCTACCCTTGTCTGTGCATGCCTCTAGAAATGGGCATAGCATGTTCTTTTCATATTAATATACTGGTGTATGTGTGATCTATGTCTAACTTGTATGAGCTCAATATAAAGGTGCCTAAGTCTACGCACTGATAGATAGAATATGTAGTGTATGTGTAGTGTAAATTCATCTCCTGTCTAATAAATTTGTTTTATATTTATAGTTAAGTATGTTTATGTGTTTTACACATATATTCACAGTGACTATAACAAAAAGATACAGGATGTAGAAATTACTCTGAGAATGAGATAAGCATGGAACAACTCTGTCAAAGTGAATCACTTTATAGGGTTGTATAAATGTTAGTAAACAGGGCAGGGATCAGCCCATTTTATTTGTATTCATGAGTGTAATCCCTATCAGTGCATATACATACCATGCACTGTTGTTTCACCAACAGGAAAACTTCCTTTTTGTGGCCTCTTTAATATAAAGATCCAACAAGGCTAAATCTAAGTCATCACCAGAGTACTGTTACAGGCCAATAATGGTCAGCTCCTAGACGCTTGCTAAAGTAACTGCACAGACTTTTTCATATATTATTTGATCAGAGCTAAATAAATCTGGATAAGAAATCCCATCACTGCATCTATTTAATAGAGTGATTTGATGAAACACTATCAAATATTTCATAGTAAAATGTATGACAGAATCAAAAAAAGGCCATGAATTCACACAGAAACCATCTGTCTACCAGAAATACCTGTAATAGGTACCACAATTCAGAGAGGAAGTATCAACAAAATCAATCTGGGACAGCAAGACATGCATTCTAATTTTGTTTCCTTTAATGCAGAAGTCTATTTAAAACATACAATCCTGCCAAATAGCCTCACAAAAAAGGAAAATACTGAATAATATCTCTACATACACATGCTCAAAGCAGTATGTGTATATTTATGCATGCTCTAAGTCTTGCCACCTTACGAATCTCTAACCTGACCTTTTCATTTAGATTAAACCCTTCTTGATTTCTATACTGTATCTTGGACAATGAAATTTCAGTCTTTACCTGCAAATCCTTTCCTTCAAGGAGGGATATAGTCAGCATCTTCTCATCTATGCCTTTTTTACTGAAGTCCTTAAAATAACTTACCTCATCATCTCCTTCTTGTAGTATTTCATAAAGATCATTTGTTGAAACATTAAGGATAGATGCTGCTAATTGAAGACTCTCTTGGGAAAGACACTTTTTGCATGCTTTCGTTTCTCCCCTTTTTTTTTTTGCTAGTTTAATTTTTGTTCTCAGCTCTTGTACACTGTGATGTAACTCTCTGGTTAGAGTCTAGAAGGCATAAGCAAAAAATACTCTACTGTCGTATTTTAATGGTGCAAATAAGATGGAAAAAACAGTATCATTTAGACTAAGTTCCTTTAGATGGGAATGATATTCATTCTGTGTTATTTGTTCAACAGGATATGTGCTGGAATATTAAATAACATGCTACTTGGAAGACAAAATATTAATTAATACAGTAAACCAAAAAATGTTCTGAAATGTACATACTGTTTTGGTATGTCTTTAGCAAAGTAACTATTCTTATAATGCTATCATTAGTAAGACAAAGCAACTTCCACAAAATCAAAATCCTTTTCTGACCCAGAAACAGAAATGTTCTTGAAATAAGAACATGAGTCTCGGGCTTCATTGTGGTCAAATAGGGATTTTTTTTTTTTTTCCAAAGCTTATTGACATTCTCTGCATGCAGAAGCACCAGTAAACCTCTTTATTCAAAATCTGAAATTTGTTTCCCACCAGGAGAGAGTTATTCAAAACTGTCCTGGCTACCAAGCTCCTATCTTACCTATTAGATTCTTTGGTTCAATGAAATAACACTAAACACCAGTGTAATTAATCAGTTTTATAACTGAAGTAATTTGGGTTTAATATTTATGTAACTATGACAAAAAGATTTAATCAAAAGCTGAGCAAGACAATTTTATTTAAAAATTGTTGACTAACAAACAAGAATACTAATCAATTTTCAGAAGATCCTCCTAAAATATTCAACTTCCATGACTCAAGTAGAACCATGATGGTCAACAGAAACACCTTGGCTGAGCTGAAAATAAGCAAAGAAGGTTTTCTTTTGATCATCCTAGTGAAGCTCATCTTATTAAGATACATCTCAACAGTAGCTGATCAGCTCCTCAAAATTCGTATCATACAGAATACCTTCATCTCATAAAAACTGACTACAGGATTATGAAGCCCGTTTACTGGCATTTTGGGTAAAGTATTCTGCAGCCTCTAGCGTATTTGAAACAGTCATAAGGGAGTATTTGCTAATACATTTCAACAAAGGCACAGCAGACTCATCCAATTCCAAGATTTTTTCTTCCTACCACTTCCCAACTTAACATTTTTCTGTATTTAATAGAATTTAATTATTAAAAATAAAAACATCCTGCCACAAATCTGGGGAGAGGAGGTACAGTGAAATTTGTCCAGTTTTCTTATTCAAGTATGGGTCCCTTCATCCACAGAATTTCCAACAAACTATTTTGGACATAAATCTATCTGCAAGTGCAGAGCTGAGAGGAATGAAGAAACTTGAAATGTAATAGGCAGGGACCTAGGGCAACTTGAACTAAGCTCATAGAAGGAAATAGACTAAGAGAAGAGGGAGCCCCCCTGAAAAAAGCACACACTATGAAAAAAAATACAGTTAAATCACACGTTTTTGTAGCATTTGAAATGGTATAAGACTAAATTGGCTCTTACAACATATAGGAGATGTATTTGACCACGGAAAAATAAGTTCAACCCTACTTTTTCAATCAAACTGAATCAGCTTCCCATGTTTTAAAAAGACATCTCTCTTAGGCATAAGTGATCACTCTAGAAGAGGCATACGTGTAACCTGCTGCAAAGAGGAAATGTAAATTAAAGGAGCAAAATAGCAAGAAAATTTCCTGCAAAGCGACTTGGAAAGGCTACACAAAACAACAAAAAACACAACCAAAAACAGACAAAAAGAAGCACTATAAGAAACAATGTTAAACATTCACTAGAATGCCTTAGAAAACACAGAAATTTTGCCAGGCAACAGTCATTTGACATTATTACATAAATGTTATTGGTGTATCCAAATTCCAAAAGAAGTTAATGATGAATGAACAAGCTGATAGCAACAGTGGAACTCAGAAACTGCAACTCGAGTGTGATTGGCTTTTAGTCCTCGGTTACAGAAACGAAGGTGCCAGAAAGAAAGGTATCAGAAAGACATAGAAGAATCTATAGTATGAATTTTTAAAAAAGGAATAAAAAAAAAGAAAAAAAAAGAAAATAATAAAGAAAAAGCAAGTTTAAACAAAAATCACAGAAAGAGAAAATTATAACTAATAGATTTTATTATGCAAGTGTATACTTTATATATAATCACAGCAGATCATTCATATGGAGGAGTTGCACTTCAATTTCTCTGTCCCTTGAGCAGTTCAAATACACTAAAGCATATGCAAAGCACAAAGCATATGTGAAAAATAAGGCTACTTTATGGACTTTAAAACTGGACTCTGAGAGACTAGCTATTTTTGAACCTCCCTCCCTCATGTTATTGATTTAATGTTTTGATATAAATTTTATCACTAAATAAGTGCCTTGAAAATTATAATCTTCCTAGGATTTTAAGTTTCTTTTTCTTCTGTTATTTTCTCATCCATCATATGCTAATGTATTCATGTGCTAAATTGTTTACTTACTAGTGATTTAATTTATATGTCAGTTCATGCACCAATACAGAAATGTTCAGTCTCAAGCCACACAGCTTTTAGAAACTGAAAAACCCATTTCCAAACTCAAAAGTACAGACTCAAGAGTTAAGCACCCAGGTTTTTCTGATGAGTGTACTGAAGGCAGTATAACATTGTTCTGTGATTAAGAATTTGATCCAATGCATTCTAGAGCTAGGTGTAGGATTTTTAACAAAAACATTTCCCTCTGTGTATTTAAAAATTGTTTATTTTTAAACTAATAAGCATACATAGGTGATGCAAGCTACCTAAAATGAAATCAGTGCAGTACTGACTTCTGTACTATACTGATTTATAACAATGCCTTTATTAGTACCAGTAACACTAGGATTTGAGATTTTATCTTTGTTTTTTCCTATTGCTGTCAAATGTATAGGATATTTTGTTAGCAAAGCCATTTTCCTGACTTAGATGTTACTATCAGAGTTAGTCCTGCGGGACACACTTTGCTGCTATCAGCCAACTAGAATAGGAATTCTTGATTAATTCCTGAAACGAATCTATAACACTTCTTGTCAGAGCAGTGCAACTACCCCTGATCTGACAAGAAAAAAAGAAGCTTAAAATTCTAACAAAATTACCTTAAGGTTCCTAGTCCTTTTTAATCATTACAATTGTTGAGTTACCAACCAACTCCATATCTTTCCTATAATAAAGATTACAGATGTTGGGTTACAAATAATTCTGAGATGTCTCCATTACAAGACTTTTTACTTTATTTTCACTACCTCAAATATTCATTCTTAAGAATATATTGTTTTCAAATTTGGCCTCGGCAGGTAATCACTTTTTAGCACTCCATCTTCTGCCAGTTTTGAGATGTATAAAGACAAAGGTCTTCTTTCAATTAGAAGGTCATATTTAATTAAACACTTGAAGAAGCCTTGGTGGCACAAAGACCCTGACAGCACACTATTAATAAGGCCTTCACCTCCCAAAACAGTGACACTCACACTGACACTCGTTGATCCTGGAATTAACACAATTTGATCAATGGCCTTAAGTAATGTTGTATGACCAAGGCAACACCAAAAATTTTTCCTGTAATTACCATGTTAATTTATATAGTATTATTGTTTGTAGCATAATAAAACTTAATGGTCCCAAGACGATTTCTGACACTAGCTAGCACTGTACCTATGTATAGCCAGATTTCAGTCCTGCACTGGTGCAGAACTCATGTCAGAGGCCATGGCTCATGAGTCATGGATAATTTAAAGCTTTACTGTATTTTGTACTATAGTAATAACAGTGTGCTGCATCTGGCTGAGATCACAGAATCATCAAAGTTGGAAGAGACCTTCAGCATCAACTAGTCTTTAACCACAGTGGCCAAATTAAAGTTCAGTTTAGCTTTGGCCCTTCTAATTTTCTCTCCCCATACTTGACAATATCTTTGTAGTTTTCTCAAATTACCTGTTCATCCTTCCAGAGATGCTACACTCTTTTTTTGTCACATGTTCAAGCCTAAGGTCTCTGTTAAACCAGACCAGCATTTTTCCTGCTGGCTTATTGTACAATACAAATGGAGATGTAGTTAATTGTCTTCCAACAGCTTCTAAGGTGCAGTGTTTGGGATTTGTAACTAAATCAGTGCTGATAACATACCAGCCATTGCTAAGCAGCACTGGCACAGTGTCAGGGTCTCCTGTTTCTCATGCTGCCACCTCGGCAAGTGGGCTTGGGATGCAGAAAATGTAGAGAGGGAACACGGCTGGGATGGACAACTGGCCCCAAATGACCAAATGGGCATTTCCCACATACACCACGTAACAATAAAATCTAAGGGAGATGGTGATTTGTCTGCTCAGAGACTGGCTAGGTATTGATCTATGTTCCTTGGGGGATTTATTCTCCTGTTTTTCCTTCATTAAGCTGTCCTTAGCAACACACAAGTACACAAGTTTTCTCACTTTTGCTCATTCTATTCTTTCCCCAGTTCTACTTGGGCAAGTGAACAGCCCCTGTCAACAAAGAACTGTGTGGTGTTTATCTGCTGGCCAACCACTACAGCTGTTAGTCAACCAACCACAAATGCATAGAAGAATATAATATACAGAACTACTTTATATGTAGTATTGTGTGTGTAGTTCAATATGGAGATGTCCTTAGATACAAGTAATGTGTTCTTAGAAATGCACTTGTTTTGTACATTAGAAAAGTATATGGATGTGGTTCAAAGCATTAAACCAAAAACTAAGTGGAAAACTTTTCTGAAAAAAAGGTTAGTTTCCTAAAGAGTCAAAAGCATTATGAAGATGTCTGTGAATAATAAGAGAAGTTTCAGAGAACTGAACACTGAGCTTAAAGAGCTCTACTTTTGTGGTAGAATATTTATTGCTGGCCAAAAGTTGGGCCAGATCTTAATGCTGCAAAAAGGCTGACAAATATTACAACCCCAAATACCTCATAATCAACAAAATAAAACAGAATGAATGGACAAAATTACACAAAGAGATTATGTCATAAACCATTTCAGCAGCTGAAATAAGCATTAAATGAAAGTATAGTTATTTGTTCCTTATTCCCTCTCTAAAAATTGCTTTTAAAATACTTTCAGTAGTAATGTTTAAACTGATATCACAGCATGACCGAAAACTCTTCCATAGGGATTTAATTTTTTAAAATATGTTATTTAATATATATTTATATATGTTATTTAAATTACCTCAGCTCATTCACTTGAAAAAACTATACCTTCTAGGCATAACCTTTTTTTATCAGAAAAGGGACAAGATAAGACACAAAAACAGACCACTACAATGGACTTGTTTTGCTTAGGGCTATAACATGCAGCATTCTGACCCAAGGGAAGGAGAAAGCCTCAGTTGGTTGATCTAATTCTTATGATTCTAACAGATCACATGCCATTTTTAGAGATGCAGCAGATGCCCTGTAAGTAAAGATGTAGAGGACATACAAACCAATCTTCACCAAGTTCAGTATTCAAACTTCTGTGGCAAAATATTAAAGTGGCAATAACGTTATTTTACCAATGTCACACAGGTCACATTTATAAGGCGATGAGTTGATTTTATTTACCTGTCTACAGTCACAGTTTCTGCTGTGGTTCCAGAATTTATTAAGATACATGTTCAAACATGATGTGTCTCATAGTTTAAGGTACTTGGAGGAATTAAGATATTTTATTATCTTTTCCATTAAGAATAAAGTAAACAAACAATACATTGAATTTGTTAAACTCCCCCAAAATAAAAAAGATAATTTAAGAGAATTTAGAGAGAATTTAAGATAATTTAGTGATTTTAGAGAATGTTAGTGTGATACCTAAAAGCTAGCAGAGATGCAAAGTTTCAAAGGATAATTCAATAACTATCTGAAAGGAAGAAACGCATCCTCTAAAGCTAGATATCAGAACAAATATATATGATTTAAATTAAACAGACTTCTGTTGATTGGCACTGAGAATAGTGCTCAGAACTTCACAGAGATAAGTGGAAGATGAAAGCACACATGGCCTGGAAGAACTGCCTCACCTAATGACCTGAAAGAATTCCATTATACATAAATATAGAGAAATTGCAGTCTGAATGTAAAAATAGTGTGATATCACAGTTTTAACTACAACCTGATTTTCCACAATTTCCTGATTTTTTCAATTAACACAGGCAAACTTGAACACACATAAGCATAACTAAGATTCTAACAGGCAAGATCTGAAAGATTCATTTAAGTAATTTAAAATATTATCATTCTCTTCTATCCTAGCAGCAAAAGCTATCTCCAGTTTTCAGTCCAACATCCTAGCCTAGCCCTGCCTTCTTCGTGCCTCTGAACTAGAAAAGGTGAATTCTGTAACACCCCAAACCACACATCTGAAGAAGTGTACACAGATTTGCAGAGTATTTCTTTTTCAACTACTAAAGTTAAACCCATTGTAGCTTTTCTGAAAATCCTTCAAGTCATACAGTATAAAGAAGGCCTGACAATTTCAGTATTTGCTTACAAAATTTGGCACGTAGCACTGAAGACCCCAAAAACCCAGTTAAAATGCAATAAGCATAGTAAGATACAGTGACAGGAATTAGTAACTGCATTGCATAAAATTTGATAATCTGATCCCTATCAATGGCAAGATTTGAATTTGTAAAACCATACTGGCTTAAATTGTGCTATTCCTACTTGCCGTTAGGGGTGGAAGTCTTCCTTGGCTGGCTCCCCATTTCTCCAAAACACCTCGTTCTACACACTCGAGCAAAATACCATTTGTTCTAGGTTAACAACAATTAAAAACAAATGGTTTCTTTATAAGCATATATTTCTGAGTACAAAATTGAGAATGTTCTTTTGACTGCATTTGCTCAACCACCTCAAGGTACAGGAAACCATAGGGAAGAATACTGAAAATATTTCAACCTGCATTTGACATTATAGGAAAAGGAAATGGAATACATCGTGCTATGTTCTAAATAAAATTCAATTTTTTTACAAATACATAGACAAGTGACTTAAGTCATGGACAATTTTAATTTTAGATTGCTCCAAAACAAGGCACATTTAAACAAAGATACAGCAATGGACTTACTATGGCCAATTACATAGTAGTTTGTATTTCAGTTTTAGAAAATATACCATACATTCTTAATGGTACATTTACATGTTTCAAAATTCCCTGTGTAAATAAAAATTAAGGGGCTTTGTGTTACTGGTCAGCTTTTTTTCTTTTTGTTTTCTAATCCTCTCTTGAGAACTGCTTAGCTATCATACTTTATGCTTGAAATCTCATCTTAAAAATCTGCTTTTTTTCATTAAATTCTTTGTAATACCTTTAAGTAGAATTTATTGCACCTTATTTTTAGAACATACAGCATGTACCTACTAATATGACAGACCTATGGTCATTTATAGTTTTACAGCTTTACAATTATCTAAACTCTCCTGTACATTAAGCTTTAGGACTGTCCAAAACTTGAACTGTAGACCCAAATGTTTTCAGACTCATGCTGGTTGTTAAGTATTACCAAACACCCCATAGTTTTCTTGTACTGTTGCTAGATTTTCAGCACAATTACTACGTTTTGTGTCCTATAACAGAGAAAAAATAATAGTTTTCTTTATAGCAGAGAATGAGCTGAAATCTATATAATCAGCATGGGATGACACGCAGAATATTTTTGTCAAAATATATTGGTTTCTAAAATTCTATTTATGCAGAATGGGCAATAATAATAATTTAAAGTCCTATTTACTTCTGCATTTAAGTACTACCTCATTTATACTAATTTTTTGCCTGCTGTAAATTCTTTGGTTTCAACAGAATTTCTTCTGATTTACACAGGTACTAGCAAAACTACCATAATTCCTTTAAACCTTCATATATTAACAGTTATTTACACAGAGGGGAAAAAAGGCACTGACAGAAATTAGAGCTTCACACATGTGTAGCAAGAGATGCCTTGGATCTTAGGGAGTTTATTATCTTGAACAGTTAGGGCAGACAAAGTCAGCACAGTTGTACCAGATGCAGCAAACAAAGATATTCAGGGCAGACCAAGAAATACTGAGGTGAAGCAACACTCCAAAGGTCACATAGCAGGTCAGTGACCAAGATGTGAAGAACACCATGATTTTCTGACGCTCAGCTCAGTGTCTAAGCTTACGCTATCTTTCTGCAGAAACACACAAAAAGCCTAAGAACTATAAATCAGATGCTCTGTGTAGGACCACTGCACTGCTGAAACAAATGTGTCTGAAACCCAACTTAAGAGGTCATCTCTGGCATTACTTAGATTCTTTAAAAATTCTCACAAAACTTACCAACTGTGTTTTCTCAGAATACTGTAATTTATTTGGTTTCTTAACGATTCTGTCCTCCTAGAACTCTTCCTACTTCTCTGTAGCCCTTTTGGCATGTGTCTTGGGGAATCCCCTTAACTCCCAGCTTACTAAGTTACTGTGGACACTTCACAAGACCCTCTATATGAACGAGTGCTTTATGTTCTCCCTGCTTCAGCTCGATTTCTTAGCAATTTGATTGACATAAATTAAACAATTATTTCTACATGAACTCTTACATAAATCATTACTGGTGACCTTTTTCCTCCTTTCCAAGTTTTTCTAGTTTTCTTGGGTTTTTTGCCAAAAGGTTTTCTAATCACTTCAAGCCTAGAGCCTTAAGTATGTACTCACACTAAAGGCTGTCCCCTTGTCCATCCCTGAAGTCTGCCAGTCATTCCTTCTTCCACTCAACATTGTTTCTGTCTTTCAGACCCCAAACCGGCCATTATCTTTAAATAAAGCACCTTTCTAGGTGCAGAGAATGGAGTACGAGCTTTAAAAATAAGTCTCTCCAATCCATTTAAAGAAATCCCAGATGGATCTAGACACTTCCAGGAAGTGCAGTTCAGAGTCTCCAAGCAGCACCCAGATGATCCAGCTGATCCTGTTTCAATCCCATTCTCTGCTGAACTTACTCTGATTTTTTTTTTTTTTTTTTTTAGTGAGGCACAAATGGAATTTTTTTGAAGATTAGTGGAAACAGTCTTCAGTTCAAGTTTGTTGGATCTGTTCACAAGCTATCCACAATTATAGAGTCACGGTCTGTGAAAATGGCCTCTTGCACTCTAGGAAGAATGAAAATAGCCCCATTATCAACAAAATCACCTGTGTATGTCAGATATGCATCTAAGCTTTGCATGAGATATATATGCACAGCTACAAAAAACCGACATACCTTAATACTTGATTACATAGTTGAATCACCTAAATCAACATCCCTAAATTCTTAATACAGAATTAGACAAAAAGTAGGATTTATAAACATTCAATATATTTTAAGCTGCGTCTGTAATGGTCTTTATCTATCATAGTCAAAAACTAAAGTGAAGTGCTATCCTTCAAAGTCTAAAAAACAAAGAAAAAGTAGAGTATGGACATGCTTTTCAATGTCTTCCTCTTCATTCTTCCATTTTATTTATCAAGATTTTTTCCATTAAGACATCTACAGTATATGCTGTTCCCGGCACACTGTATGTATCACTAACCATATGCCTCCTGTAAACCATAAGAATTCAGCCATTCACTTAATTCATTAAAATTCACAAGGCCTATTATTCTGTTTACAGTCTAATAGATATTCACTGTCACTATTCAGGCCTCTGATTCAATTTGCTTAAATCCCAGATGCAGAGCAATCCTGATGGAGATTAGCTTAATTTATCACCAATTTCTTCTCAGAACCAAGAAAGGTTGATATTTCATAATAAAAGCTGTGTTTCTACTTTTTTTCTTGAAATAGCATGTACAATGAAGAAGAAGCAATAGATGCCTAATTTTTTTAATGGTGAGATTTTCTCAGTTACACAAATTTTGCTTTTCATATAGGACACCATTTTTTAAGGTGTGTATTCTACAGGTAAGAATACCAATTCTTGTCATGGTGGAACATATTCCTGGAATCAAATATTATGCTGATTCTGACTGAACACAGGTTGACAGACTTATCATGTACTCCACACAATACAAAATAATCACTCTGGGTATACTTTTCTAGGTAGAGTGTTGACAGTTTGGAGTGTAATAAATGAAATATACTTATCTTTTGGCTCTCAAGTGTTCTCAGGGGGGAAAATTTTCTAGCAACTTGAAGTCATATTAAAGATGTCCACTTCCAAATCAAAACTGACAGTGCTGATTTATGTGATAATATCTGCTGTTGTTTGCAAAATGTCCCAGTGACTTACTGAAAAAATCTTTGTTTGGTCAAACAACTCTTCCAAATTGGCACAGTTCAGATACAATTGCATAAAATTTTCAAAATAAACCAGTTTTCATCTGTACAGCATACCTCAGTTCTATGTCAACAAAAAGTTAGTCTGTTTTTGCCAATTATTGAGTTTTACAGTTGCCCATTATGTGCTTCTTTTTTCAGATACAGAAACAAATGATCATTCTGCGTCTGATCTCAGTACCCATCTGAAAAATTATGTTCTGCACAGCCTGGACCTGAAGTCATTGGAGCACTAGTACTGCCAGGAAAACTGATTCCACAGGGTTTGAGAATATATTCAGCAACAGCAAAGTTCTATGAAGGACATCTTTTGCTGTCTCACCGTAACTGAAGAATTCTGAGAGTCGCCTGCAAGGATTTCCTTCCATCTGAAGGTCTGACTTTGTGACAGAAAGTAAAGACTGTAGCAATGTAATTGCAATGCTCTCATGTTGTAAACTAACTGAATAAAATAACTGATAAAAACCAACAGAATATTTCCCAAATATTCATGCTTTCCAACCCAATCAGCTATGTCTAATATTTTGAATAGTTTTGTTTATAGATAAAGAGCAAATAGGACATGATCTCTATACAGCCATCCTGAGAAGAACATATTACCTAGCAATGCTCTATTTTGAGCCAACCCAGAACAGTTCAAGAGAAAAAGACAAGGATAGTAAATAACCAGAATTTGCCAGATAATAGGATTTTTAAATATGACAAGTCATTAATTACCAATTGTTTGCAACAGGAAAAAGTTTACATAGCCTTCTCAGTTAGCACTGCCACTAAGGGGCAGTCCAAGCATCTCCAGCCTACAGCCATGTAAACCTGTCCCTGCTCTGACCTTCTGTGGTACACAAAAGCTGGTGGTGTGGGCTTTTTGAAGTTTAATTGAATTCTCATGAACCAGCTCACAATCGATCCAGAAAATGTCTATGATGACATTTCAAAAACGGAGTAGGGAGGAAGTTGCGTAAGGGCAGAAATGAGGAGTGAGGCTCACTCAGGGGTGCAACTTTTCAACAGAAGCATTAACTTACCTAAACCTGTATTTTGAACTATAGCCCAAGACAGCAGTGAGGAAATATGCCATGGCAAAACTTATGTCAGTATTCAAGATAAACTGCAGAAAGGTAATAGAGACCGATATATATCAGGATTTAAGGTAAACTGACTGAATGGCAAGTAACTGGCAGAACACCACTTGGCCAAGCTGAGGTTAAATAAGTCCTCTGACACGTGGCTGCTGAACAGAGATGTATGTCAAAGAAGAGAGTGAGGGGGAAGGGCACCTAGCTTAAGCCCAGCTCTGAGTAGCTGAAATGAGGGCAGCTGTCTTAAGAGGGTGAGTGTTAGATCCCAACTTAGATCCATTAAGCTTGCCAAGTGAACTGCCATGGGTCTTGATTTTGGCAGTCAGTTTTATCAGATGGTTGTACTGGAGACCTATCAAGAACAATGCCAGAACACACCAGATGTGCTCTGCGCTGCAGAGGGTATCCTCAGTGGAAGGCACACAAGTCCCAAATGACAGAGGTAGTATGGAAGTAAGAAGTGCACTCAACTGATTTCGAAGCATTCAGCTGCCATCATCTATTTATTACCACCACAGCTGAATATAGATGCCTTATCAAAACAATCCTTCTCAAGGTCAGAAAAGTTCTCATATTCTCATGCTCAGACAGGCATCATCACTGCAGATTAAAGTGAGTTTTGCTGATGGACAAGTTGAATGGGACAGACGACATTACTGAGTCTTGGCTTACAAAAGCCTCTGAGAGAAACACATGGTCACGCAAAGTCTAGAGGAGGTTAAAAAAATAGAACATGCCAGAAAACAGAATTCATGCAGGAATTCAGACAGTTTCATAATAAACTAGTATGTTCTATTATATTTTCAACAGAAATCCAGCCAAGCAGTCTAATAGCAATTTTTTAACTTTATCCAATGGCTGTTTCCTGTATGAGCTCTCGCAAGTACTACAACCACACAACAAAGAACATTTTGCTCTGGTTGCTGTGCTTGAGGATCCACTTGAGGATCTGACAGTACATGTTATAGAATATCCTGAGCGATGGTACACCATAAAAATTGAATGCATGATTCAAAGAAAATTTATGGTGCTGAGGGAAGCAGGGGGTGGGATAAAGACATGAGCTCTAGAAAACCCACCTGAAGTACTATCAGAGCCACCTGATCCCTCTTCCAGATAGCTTGCATTTTTCTGTAATAAAACTGGTTTATTTGGCCTAGTTGATATATTTACAGCCCTACTTCGATTATTTATTCTTAGTCTTTATATATACTTCATAAAAATTTTATCAGGATATGAATTTTGTGAAAATGTTTAATAATCAAGTTCAGTTCTGGTCGTTACGGAACTCTAAAAAACACCTACATTTTATGATATTTTTTCAGATCGACTGCGTGAGCTATTTTTAATCCATTTAACATACTATTGATACTGCATAGGCTATTTTTTTAATCTGAACATCTCAGTAGTAGGTCAGACATCCTTAAAAAAAAGTATATTAAAACAAATAGTAACCTTTATCAACTGACTTGTACTACTTTCCAGAAAAAAACCCAGATATACTCAATACAGGTCGCTTTCCATAAAGGTACTCTAACAAGTGTAACTATACTCCCATGCTTTAATACTTTAATAATTGAATTTCTTATCAGTGTTTTATTCAGAAATGAGGTCAGATTAATGAACATAAAATACTGCCTTTTCTGAATATTGACTCAATACTATCATTCTTTTAGACTCTAGGCAGTGTTGTAATATATATGCACTAACTTTGAATACTTATTCAAAATGAGGATCAGTAAGAGAAATATTTCTTAACCAGCTCTATGAAGTGGTAAGCTATAAAAATTCTCAATCCAAAAATCCTACTTCTTTCTAGAAAATGCTAGAAATCTTCTCTTGGCTACTAACAGATTAAGGATGTTGCAGCATCTTTATTCCAGACACATTCCTACTTCATTCCAGACACAAAACAGAAGTATCCATTTTATCATATTAATTTTATTTATTTTATATTTTTATTCACTCCATCTTTACACAGTTACAAAGTTGTTTTATCTAATAACAGATTACATCCCCCACATAATAGCTACCTTAGTAGTAGTACATTTGTAAATCTTGCTGCTTACTGCAGTTCTTGGCCTTGCTACCCAAAGATTTCCTCTTGACTTCTTCAGCATCTTATTCATCTTTTGTATTCCATTGGAGCTCATATTTTCAGGTTATTATCTATAATCTATTTTCCATTTTGTTTATGTTGCCTTTTATTTCTAAATATTTTGCTCTCTTTCCTACCAAAATGAAAGAGATGTTTATAATGAGTTACCATCTAATTATGAAACAATGTTTTTTTTGTTACTTAAAAACTCTTACAGTCCACAATTTCTATTCATATTTCCTACTAGCCTATATCTTCCTTATAACAGCTTTGGAAAAATGAACTGCGCTGAATTAACCTATTTCAGGTGCTCTGTCGGTTCCCTCTGAAAGTCATTCTGCACAAATTACCTGATTCCTATCCCACACTCCAACAAAAATAAATCCAATAATCCCTTAAAACATATTGGATACAGCAACCTTTGTTTACAAGCATTCCTTTTAGCATTTTTGGAAACTATTACTAGATTCTACAATCCAATGATTTTAGCTCATTGTGTAGGCATCCCAAATTGGGGTGACTACAGCAATGCAACATTTTATTACATTCCATTACAAATATGTGCTCAATTAGTAAGTGATCACATCCTCTACAGTGATCCACTGGTATATATCAGATTTCTACCACAAACTTCTTCCCTAGGTTTTGTAACTTATCATCTTGACCCAAATAGATCCAGGATCCTGTGGTTCTGTATTGTCAATAACCTTAAAAGCAGGTAACACTGCATGCTATAAACACTCACACTCTTCTCTGAAGTTACCCTCTTCTCCCATTTATAGCTGTAACTAGCAGCAACTTAATTAGCAATTCAGAAACAATTTAAGTGTTGGATGCTGAAAAACCCTATATAATGTCACAAGAGATGGGGAATGGGTAGAAAAAGTAACTGCATTCAGTTTAAGAATGAGGAGAAAATTACACTTGCACTCTAAAAAACAAGTAAAGCCTATGAAGTGACCAGAACAGCAGACAAAGATTAGAGGATCATATAATTTTGTTAGCCTGTTTAAGTGATATATATATAGGTGAAACTTGATCTCTATATCGAAAAAACTATTTGAATTACTGGAGCTGGAGTGAGCATCCAGGTCAGGGAACAAAAACTTGACAGCTATCCAGAAGAAAAGAAACAAGGCAGACCAGACTTCAAAAGAAGAGCTGTACTCTTCAAGAGGAAGGAGTACTGCTACTTATTACAGTAAGTATTATCACAATATCTCATTATAACATCAGATAAATAAGAGATACTTTAACAGGATTTATGTCATATTCTGCACAATTCCACTGAATTGCTAAGGATTTTACTTTTTTACGGTGGTGTATTGTTAATAAAATCTGATTTTAGCACCCAACTAAACAAAGTAGTTTTCTTATAGACACTATCTTTCTTTTCAAAAAATCATTCTGCAGAGGAACAGTAATCAGCAAAACTGTTATTTGAAATATGCATGCATATTCTTTATATTCAGACAAAAATTATTATTATTATTATTATTATTATTATTATTATTATTATTATATTATTATTATTATTATTATTATTATTATTATTATTATTATTATTTCATATTTACATTTTTCACATCTAGTGTAATCATAAAAGTGCTAATGAATATTCATGGTAAATAACAACAAAGCTGTCATCTCCTTCAAAAATGAATGAAGTTAAGATAATAGTTGCTATTAGATCCTGCTCACTACTTTTACTTCTGAGAATTTTCTAATTTTTGAAAAACTTTTTATTATGGAACTATGTAAAATATTGATAGCATGATTTTTTTATCTCCCTATTTCTGTAACTGCTACTTTCACTTTATTCAGTGAAAGCATTCCAAAGCTCATAGCAGTCTGAATGAAGACTGAATTGCTTCTCTACATCATCAGTGACATAGGAGTACCTAATTAAAAATAATAGATAATACATTAGATTAATTCAGGCTTTTCCATATTTAGCCAAAAATAAGCATGTAGCTGTGGAAAGAACACCTATATCTTCCTCTTAGAGCAAGCATTCTGTATTAGAAGAAACTCATGAAAATTTATAGTCTGTTCAAGAATAGACAGCATATTTCTGAATGAATGGGCATAATGATCAGTTTTATCTCTTTTTCAACAGTTACATCAAAAGGCAAACAGAAAATATTAATCAATTTAATAATAAACTTTAAAATAAAATATCTAGTTTTTTAAATAACAGGGACTTTTTCATGAAAACCAATCATTATTTTCACCTTAGATAAGTTAGCTTATGAATTACCTGAATTTTGGATTCTAAAGCAATATCGAACATCATTCAGTCTTTTTTCACAAGGAAATTTATATGAACTTAGCAACAGAGCTGAACATGGGATGATTTCAGGCAAATGCTAAAGATCTGAACACTGCCACATAGAGTGACTTTATATGCTTTCTTTTTCCAGTGCATCAAAATACCCTTACTCTTTACTTTGAATGCTTCAGCCTTGCTCAAACATATCTGAAAGCAGCTCACTTCTACAGTAATGCAAGAGCAGTAGAGAAGTAGATGATTCATGGGCTAATAAACAATAGCCTTCTTTGAAAGTTGGTATACAGTAGTTATATAGTACATTAATAAAATCACAAAATATTCTGAGTTGGAAGAAAACTGCAAAGATCATCAAAGTCCAACTCCTGGACCTGATCAGCACCATCCCCAGGTGTCACACAAGTGCCCAAGAGCATTGTTCAAACCTTTCCTGAAGTCTATTAGGCTGATGCAGTGACCACTGTCCTGGAAGGAATATAAGGAAACAATATTCTACATACTGTTCTTAAAACTGCTTTCCAATTTGCAACATAGAGGCTTCCTTATATAGTATTTCTAAAACAAGAAGCACATGCATATGGAAAATGCAGTAATTCACAGTAGTCAATAGATATGAATTATTATATTAAATGTGTTGGGAATTTACTTGCTGCGAAGTAATCTGATACAAAACTAAGCACTTTCTTTTGCGACCAAGTATATGTCAGCCATATATAAAAAGATGAACAATAAAAGTTATGGAAATATTTGAAAGTCTGGGAGAGAGGTAGTGATTCTTTCTCCTTATTCAGACCAGACACCAGAACACTGCAGCAACTACAAACACTGTTCTGGAACAGGGAGTGCATTCAAGCCTTGCCTAATCTTTTACATTTTGCTTTCAATCAAAAGTATCTTTGCTCAGGTGAACACTCAAAAGAAAATCAACATTCAAACGTTCACAAATATCTTGAACTCTTCTACTTTGTCACTAGCGAGCAGCAGCTCCTTCTGTAGAGTTTCCAAAGCCTGTGTAATCTGCTTAGCCAAGCCATGTAGTTGTTGAGATGCAGCAGTTTCAAGCTCAGTCATAGCACATTCAATCTCAATCACTTTTCTCTGTAGTTTAGTAATCTTGAGATCCTGAAAAACATCCACAGAGACACAGCTTATGATAAAAGCTGATGGGGAGGTATGGTAGATTACAAACGAAGGAACAACCAACCTCCCACACCATAGGTGACATCACAGAATATTTCACTTGCAACATATAGTATGTAATTTCAAGGCAAAAAGTAATTTCATTTTCAGTCATTATGTCCATGCTTCAGTATGTACATTTCAGAAGCGTGACTGAATTACATCAGAGAAACAGATTACAATTATTCTGCTATTTTCTCCCTTTCTGTACTGAAAGTTTAAGCTGATGACCTTGCAACTTTTCATTTAAAGTAAGGTATGAAAAAGTTCCACAGTGGAGCCATCAAGACTCTAATTATACCTTTTTCTCCAAATCATCTTTGGCTTTGTGATACATCTGCTCATACTGAGACTTCTCTTTCATAGCTACATTAAACCTTTGTTTCATTGAGTCAATGGAAGCTTTTTTGTCGTCAGCCAGTGCCTTCACCTGAAATAATGAAAGGCCAAGAGCACTGACTATCAAGATAGAAAACTTCAAAATTTGAATAAAATCAGAGCTAAGCATACCTATATTACATAAAAATATACAACTATATTACTGAAGTATCTTTTTCAAAAATTACAGACTTTAATAAATCTCTACTGTTGATCCAGTAGAGATCAGTTCACACACAACCTTGTTACACAAAGTTTTGACTGGCATTAAATATAAAGAAAAGCTCAGAGCTGTTTGTTCATATATATTTTAGACTCACAGTGCTTGCAAAAGGGAGTAAACTACAATTTTCACCAATTTCTTTTGTCAGAGATAAACACATAAATTTAAACTCAGCTGAGAAAAGAATCGTCTATATGTTAATAGTCTGTAAAGGCTCTTAGATAATGCATATCTAATGCAAACACTGATTGGGGGTAAAAATGAAAAAAACCAATGCTCCTAAAAATCGTTCAGCTTTCCTACAGTGCTAATCACAAAGTTTTCCTGACAATATTGAGTAACAGGGAATTTCTTTGATCTTTTTCTGAAGATAATGTAAAATTTATCAAGCTGATTTTCCACATGGAATAATCAAAATAATATATGGAATATGATTCTTTGGAAATGAAGTGTTTCAAATACTCAAGTACAGCACTAAAGCACATTATTCAATGCTAAATCTTTTATCCAAAACCAAAACCAGGTATTTTTCTCATGTCATACCTTAGCTCCCTTGCTTACTTAACATTCTCACTTTCTGGCTGTGCATTTCTTAATAACACCTTATCTTTAGCATGGAGGGTTATACATTAGCTCTCTTTGGAGCTAAAAATGCTGTATGACTGCAAGCAGGAATAGTGCTTGTGTCACTCAGCAAGCAATTGCATTCTAGGCAA
>JAFCGX010000523.1:0-122005 GCA_019023105.1 Diglossa brunneiventris | reverse complement strand
TCTGTACACGCGATCATGCATAATCTAATTGGATGCCCCGCTTTGTCCACGAGGGAAGCACACATCCTGACTCCGCGATTATTGGTTGCTAATCCATGCTAATTGGTTGCTACATATGACTAGAATTATCTCTAAGTTTTGCTTCTTGTAATTCTTGCACCTGTTATTCTGATAAGCCCGGCACGTAGCACTTTTGTTTTTCTCTTCTTCTGTCTCAAGGACACTGCAACCCTTACAGCTCACTACATACTGCTTCTACATGTCTGAAAACCCCCAACATCTCCCCCTCTTTTTTTCAAATAAGGCTTCAGTGATTGTGATAATCTTTGCATAATACATTGCGCGATACATGGCTCAAAAAGCAAAATAAGCCAACAAAATACATAAAGGTCCTGCATACATCATAATCAGGTTTCTTAGCCAGCCGCTAATGCCAAAGATTTTAGCCAACTATCTAGTGGCTTGTATCAACCGTAAATCTTTTCATGTCATTTATTTTTTTTTTTTTTTAGCTTTTTTCCACTTCTTGTGGATGGATTCCATGGTCTGAAATATTTAAACAACACATACCTCCAATTCTTCACAACCATGTCCTTGGGCCAACAACAAAAATCAATAGCTGCTCTATTTCTGGAATACTGCTGTCTGATTGAGTTGGTATCTACCGTTCCCACTTACTGCCATGATCCCGACAATTAAGTTGCTTATTATTTCTTGACTCATTTTCTTAGCCCAAGTTCAATTTTCTTTTTTTTCAATTTTTTTTTTTTTTTTAGAATCGTTTTAATGCCTTGTCTGGCTCGTCTTCGAATGGACCAATGACTGTGTGATAGACAATCGGCATGCCTTACTGCAGCGAAATTCTAAAATTTGAGTCTGTCTTTGTGAGTTAATTTCTTGATAGTGTTTATTGATCTCCCACCTATAGTAGGCCAAAATCTTTTGTTCTGGCGTCTCATTAGTGTTAGCGCCACCTGACGGGGTGTACCTTGTATCTTCTTGGAGTGCTCTCTCCAAGAATCAAACCTATCTCAAAATCACACCGTTACACCATAACCTTGTAATAAGCATTGAATATCCATAGCTTTTTCCCGCAAGACCCATATCTAATAGCTATCCAAGCAAGCATTTACATTTGTCACAAGCAGCAAGGTCGATTAGCAAGATTTGTTAACTGAAATTCTCTAATATATTCTAACGCATCAATAAATCCTTGTAATGAATTGCTCTTTCTAACACCCTATCCAGTCCTCTAGAAATACCTTAAACTTTCCCAGTTGAGGACGCAACACCAGTTGTATCTTGTTTTCCACTCGTTTCAAGTCGTCGTCTGCATTCACGGAGGGCCCTGATCATTCTCTTTCGTTTTGTCCAAGCCATGACTTTGTCGGTAATCAGCATACGGCTAATCCATGGTTTTACCCATTTTGCAGGAACCCAGCGGGTCGATCCTCTCCTGTGGAAACACAAGCATACCCCCGTCCCCAGGTTAATAATATTACTGGCTCTTTACCCCATCTACCTGTGTGTGGTTCCATTGACCACAGGAGCCCTTAATATCGGTTCCTCCGTGGTAAACTGCAATTGTATAGGCTTGATTATCTGCTTTTCATTGAGTGCTATTGGATTTTTCCAGTTTAGGACATAACATGCTTTTGCTACTCTGTCATGTGGCGAGAGGGAATCTCCCCCTCTTTTTTCAAAGCAGCGATCAAACGCTTTAAATCTTGATGTCGTCTTTCGATAATTCCTTGGCCTGTGCTGTTATAAGGCACTCCTGTAATATGCTTAATGTTCCATTGCTGCAAGAATGTTTCAGTCCATTTACCAACATAAGCAGGTCCATTATCTGCCTTTATAGTCTCTGGAACTCCTAAGCTGCAAAAGCCTGTAACCAGTGTTGTTTAACTGCTCGAAAGGCGGTCGTGGTTGCAAGAGTTGCCCAAACCGCATGACTGTAAGTGTCCACCGAGACGTGCTATTATAATTGTCCAAAAGGCGCATATTCTGTACATCCGTTTGCCACCCTTCTGTGGCCCCAAGCCTCTAGGATTTACTCCACCGTGTTGTATGGGGCTTATTCTAGCACAATCCGGGCAAGCTGCTACATATTCCTTGCTTGTGTCCTTGAAATACCAAAGTCCCGTTGTAATCCCTTAGAAGATTGATGAAAGAATTCATGAGTGACCGTTGTGCATCGGCCAGAGTGTCCACAAGACATCCTCCTGTCTACAGCATTATCAATAACTTGATTTCCTGCAGCCATAATTCCAGGCACATTTGTATGACTGCGTAATGACTACACCAAAGAGGTTCAGTTCTTTCTTTTAAAAATCCTTTTAATTGAATTACCAGTTGTTCAATTTTTTCTGTGCCAATTTTGCCAATTTTTGGCATAATCTATTCGATTGACTATACTAACTGCGTATGCGAATCAGCTATAATATTTAAAGGCTCTTTAACAAAGTGCTGCAAAAACCTGTACAACGCTTGCAATTCCAATATTGAACAGATTTTTTCTTCTTCATCCATACCTTTGTTTGCCATTGCCTTTTACCATTAAAGCATACCCATATTTTCCTGTTTTTCACTGCATCCATAATACAGTAATAGCCCCTACAATAGGCTTTTCTCTTATTAATGGTCCTCTCATAATGATAGCTGTAGTTTTAAACAATGGATGAGAGGGATAGTGAACGGACATTTCTATGCCAGTGGTAGCTAACGCAAATGTCACGCTTTTCATTGACCACTCTTGAATCAAATCCTTAGTTTTCCAGGGAACAATTATTAAATCTGGATCACAAGCAAAAACCAGACGCACCCTTTCCTTAGCTTTCACATAATGCTCCAATATATTACAGGAGGTATAACTGAGGCAGTGGCAAAAAAGATGGAAAAACCCATTCCAAAATTCTAAGTCTACCTTTCTCTATTTGGGCAAGGATGGCAGAGCGACTGTGTTCAGGGCCATAAACTATAATACTTATGGACAGTTGAGGGTCATACTTGTAAACCTGCTGCTGATCATTTCCTTGTAATATTTTCTAAGCATTTTTGGCCCCCAAGGTCAATTGCCGGGGTTCACAAGATCTTCTGAGCCTCGCAACAATTTAAAATAGAGGTTCCATATCCTCGTTTGAGATTCCCACCATGTTCGATCCATGCAATCACCCACCAATTTTTCACATCATTTACATGGGCAATATCACTATGCAATTTTAATTTGCCTGGTCTAATGCGAGTTTCTGTGACCATCATTCCTAGATAATTCCAGGGGCTTTGCCTTTGTACTTTTTCGGGGCTATGGATAGTCCATACTTTTCAGCAATATAATAAGCCTCTCCTCGGCCTGAGGTTCTAATTCTTGTGGAGTAGCAATAAGATATCATCCATATAATGATACACTATGGGCTCTGAATATTCCTTTTCCACTCGGTTAATGCTAAATCTACATACCATTGACAATTATAGGCCTGTTCCGCATTCCTTGCGGAAGAACCGCCCATTCATACCGTTGTGCAGGTCTGGCAACATTCTCTTGTGGGACACTAAAGGCAAACCTTTCTGTATCTTCAGGGTGCAATGGGATAGAGAAAAAACAATCTTTTAAATCAACAACTAACAATTTCCAGTCCTTTTTTTAATGCAGCAGGAGAAGGTAAACCTGGTTGCAATGCCCCCATTGGTTTCATAATTGCATTCACCTTTCGCAAATCATGTAGCAATCGCCATTTTCCTGATTTCTTTTTAATAACAAAATGGGTGTATTCCATTCACTAACAGAGGGCTTTATATGACCTAATTTTAACTGTTCATCCACCAGCATAGAAACTGCTTCCAATTTCTCCTTAGTTAATGGCCACTGAGGCACCCAAACAGGCTCATCTGATTTCCATTTTAACTTAAGCGTGGGTGGCCTCTGTCCCTCAGCGGCCAATGTTAAAAATGCTGAGTCTGTAATGTCATTCCCCATTGACTCATAACGTCCCGTCCAAGAATCCACAGAGGCGTATGCAATATGAAGGGATGCACCCAGGCTTTCTTTCCCTCTTTACAATCTGTGAAACAAACCAAATTGACACTTTGCATTGAAGTGGATTCTCCTCCGATCCCACTAACCATGGTGCTAACTGAGCGGAGGCCCCAAGGATTTAGGCCAAGCACTATATGGAATAATTGTAATGTCTGCACCAGTGTCTAGCATCATCTCTACTTCACCGATGCGCAGAGCTGACCCTTGACAAGATATATACACCGGATGTAATGGACGTTCCTTACTTACCAAAGTAGTAAACATTACCACAGGTCCTGCTGTATTGCCAGAACTGCCAAAAGCACCTTCCCCTCTCGTCTGGTTCATCGATACTGGCACCTGTGCTCTAAAAGGAATCAATTGAGCAATTCTGCTACCTTGGTTAATGGTTGCTGGAGGAGCAAACACTTTTACCATTATTTTTATCACCCCTCATAATCTGAATCAATCAAACCTGGCATAACAAATATTCCCTGTCTGCTTGTGGAAGATCTGCCAATTAACAATGCACTTAACCCATGTCCCATGGTCCTGAGGCTGTGGAATCAATCAAGGTTACCTCTGTAGTATCAATAGTTACTGTCCTTGCCACGGCCAGATCGACTCCTGCGCTTCCTCGGGTTGCTGCGGCGAGTTCGTTGAGGCAGCCATGACGTGTCGCTGTGGTGCTGGGTATTTCGGAGCCACGCCCAACCCGTGGCGCTGTGGGTTTCCCTGCAGCGGAGTCCTGTCCTTCTTGAAGCGCGACCTACATCCTGCAGCGCTATGACCCAACTTATCACATCGATTACATATACCTCTGGTACCACTTCCTCCCGCCTTCTGTTGGCGATTAGGGCAATTCCTCTTTAAGTGCCCAATTTGACCACATACAAAGCATGCACCTGGCCCCCTGTCTCCTTTTCCCACTCCCCCTTGCTTGAGAGCCACTGCCAATGCTGCTGCATGTATGCTAGCTTTTTGCTTTTCTTCCTCCCAAGGGGCTTTTGCACAAATATCAATCATTTGGACCAAGGTAGATCCCTGGGGGAGACTGCTGAGAAGTTTTTTACATATGCTGTTAGCATTTTGTGTGGCTACTTCTTTTAAAAGCGTGGTTTTAATATCAGGATCTAAATCAGGAGCCGAATCCATGGATTCACGAATACGATCTACAAACGTAAGAAAAGACTCGTTCTCACCCTGCTTTATTTGTAAATATGGGGGATTTGGCTTTCCCATTTGTGGCAGAGCAGTAAAGGCTTCCAACGCTGCAGCCTTGCTTTGTGACAACACCCTGGGAGGAAGAGCCGCTTGTCTCTGTGGGTCCCTATACCTTCCCGTGCCCATCAGCATTTCTAAGGTAGCATATTTCAGAGGATCCCGTCCGGCAGGTGGATATTTGGTAACTGATATGCCTCTAACCTATCCTGCCATTTAACCAAAAATAAAGTGAAAGCAGTTGGGCCCAGCAATGTCTCCATCAGCAATCTGATGTCAGAGGGAACAAGCTCCTGGTATTTTACAAACGCTGTCAATTGCCTTCTAACCGCAGGATTTGTAGCCCCATAGGCCATGACACTTTGCTGCAACTTAGATACAAGAGACCATTCCAGAGGAGCCCACTCCGCCCCGTTAACAGTTGCCCTTACAGGAGCGGCAATTAAGGGTTCCAATAAAATTTCCCCTTTTAAATCTGCTTGAGTAATTATACCTCGCCATCGCTTGTTTGGATCAAATGACCTATCAACTGGAATATAGTCATTATCAATATATCCTGTTTTTCTTCTTGAGCCATTTCCTCGCCTAGCTCCCCCTCCAGTCTCTCTTTTTCCCTTTTTGTTAAACCTTCACCAACCCCCAGTAACTTCTTGATTTTTTTGTCCCCTTCAGCGATAGATAGCTCCCCCTTTTTTATCAACCGAATTATTCCTTCTCAGCCCCCTGTATCTATTCCCTCTTTTTTATCTAGCTGCCGTTCTATGTTTGCTATTCCTTCTTTTATTGCCTGCACTGCTTTTTCATACATTTTCTTACGTTCCCCTCTGTTACTATCTCTATCCAAGTCTCGCATTGCTATCATAAGTTCAGCCATTTGTAGTCGCTGTTGCCTAAGCTCTCCCAACAGCTCTGAATACGGTTCCGCCTGTGAACACTGCGCGCCCTCTTCACCTCCCTCGTCTTCCTCTTCGGGCAGCGCTACAGTCTTAGGGTCTATTTCCATTGCCGCTTCTTCAGGTGGTGGGGCTGAGGGTTGTACCCCGGTGTCTTCATTGGGGTCCCAAGGGATAATTATGTCGTCAAATTGTCCCTTCATTTGTGCGGGAGAGGCGATTCTGTCATAGGGAGGCAGGGAATCGGGAGAGGGGCCCCACTCTGTCCGCTTTTCCTCTCGCTCCTGTTTTTTTGTGTCTCTCGGATTAATCGCGTCCTGCAGGGTGGCAGCTATTTCTGCATCGGCATGCACTTTGTCGATCATTAATTTTACTGACCTATAGGTGTGGGCTAACTGTTTGCTCCCCTTTTGCCCCGTTTGTACGCTCTCCCATAGTTCCTCGCCTATTTTCCTCCACTGTTCCTTTGAAAACAACTGTCCCGTGGTTTCTAATAGCCCCCGCCGCCGGAACCAAAGAAGAAAGTCCACAAGGTCCTGTCTGGGTAATGAAAATCCTGTTTCCTTCGCTACACTTAACAATCCGTCTATGGTAGCTTTTTCTAGCGGTGATGCAGCGGACCCCATCCCGAACCAGACCGAAGTCTGCCTGACTCACCAGTCAGCCGTGGCCACGATATTTTTTCCTGCTTCTTTGAGCAGCCTGCTTCTTTTGAGCAGCCGGGATTTTCTCCACCTTCTCTCGTCCGCTCTCCTTTCCGGTATCCCGTTGCGGTCCTTTCCGGTATCTTGTCGGGGTCGCCAGAAATGCCGCGGCCAGGTGGAGGGGAGCGCGCACCGACACGATGTAGGTAAAAAGAAGCTCCGTTTATTGCCTCTACCAGTGCTACTAATATACAGTAAAGAAACTTCTGTACACGCGATCACGCATGATCTAATTGGATGCCCCGCTTTGTCCACGAGGCAAGCACGCATCCTGACTCCGCGATTATTGGTTGCTAATCCATGCTAATTGGTTGCTACATATGATGAGAACTATCTCTAAGTTTTTGATTCTTGTAATTCTTGCACCCTGTTATTCTGATAAGCCCGGCACGTAGCACTTTTGTTTTTCTCTTCTTCTGTCTTCAAGGACACTGCAACCCTTACAGCTCACTACATACTGCTCCTACATGTCTGAAAACCCCCAACAAGCCGCCTTACAGACATTTGCAGTATGGTTCAGCGTTCCACACCAACCACACAAAAACAGGGGAGTTGTGACCTTCTGTGCCTTCTTTCCCTGTTTCTTGCTGGCCTGAGAATTCCCCTGCTGTCGCTGCCTGCCCTGCAGCATTGCCCAGACCAGCTGCACAGCAGTAGCCATGGCAGCCGTCTTATGACCTGAGGGGTCTATGCCTGCACAGGCCTCCACCATCTGGGAGACAGAAGGATCACCAGGAAGAGCCTCTGTGATTCTCTTACAATCTTCATTGCAGTTACATCTTGCAAGGTGTGTGATCAGAAGCTTCCTTGTCTCAGGATCTGCCTCTCCACAGAGGCAGTCAGCCTCTCTGCAAATCGTAGGAAAAGCTCACCAGCCCCCTGGACAACAGTTGCAAAAGGCTGCTTTGGAGCAGTCATTTCAATGGTCTGAACCAACGCTGTCATGCCCATTGTCTGGCACTGGTCAAGCACAAGGGAATCGAAGCCAGCTTGCCCCTGAGGATCAGCATAATTGCCTGTGCCCAACAGCCCATCAGTGCCAATCAGATGCCTGGGATCCTGCATACCCAGCGTAGCATTCCACTCCACTGCCCTGGCTGCCCACTGAGCCCATTTAGACTCAAAAACATTGGATTCCACAGGTGGAAAAAGAATACGTGCCATAGCACGGATGTCTTAAGGTGTCAGCACATCAGCAGCAATCACTCAAAGCAGCTGCATGACTTCAGCAGACCCCAGACCATGTTGCACAACCGTATCATGGAGTTCCTTCGCAGTCTTAAATGATACAAGTTCATGGGTGTTATGAGTAGCACCCCTAAACACAGGCGAAGCCTGGGAACCCCCTGGTAAGGTTGCAGCACCTGCCGAGCCCCATCCCATGGGCCCCACAGAGACAGAGGCAGATGCCTGAGTGGGAGGCAGCTCAACAGCACTTGACACTGCATCCCCTGCAGCATCAGCAGGGCCAGAGGAGCCTCTTCTGCGATCCTGCAGACGCTGTGCGAAAGCACAATCAATCATTTCCTCAACCTTAGCTTTGACTTCTCACCAGAATCGCCTGTGTTCCTTCAGACGCACAGTCACATGACACAGGGGGAGTGTCCATAAGGCCAAAGAGGAGGGTCCACGGCCCCAGCAAACCACCGGTCTCCTGCCAGCCGCGTCAGCATTCACGCTAAAAGTGAACACCTCAGTGTCCTCATGTGCCGCAGCCCCGGCATCTGTGGGAGGTGGGGGCAGCAGGGCCGAACCAGCCCCAGCCGAACCTGTGCCCACCGGCAGCCCAGCAGTGCTGTCCGCTGCCACACGGGCAGAGGGCACTGCGGCGGATGCAGGCGGTGGCACGGCTCGCAAACCCGGTGCTGATCGGAATGGGAGGGGTGGGGCGCAGAGAGAGACGTGACTTGGGGAGCTACGTGACCGTGGGGCAACACGAGGGCATCCGGAACTGCCCCTATGAGAGTTCTGCCCGTGATGCAAAACCCCACAGTGGGCACTGCCCTGCCGAGTGGAGCTGGGTGGGCTGCCTGCCCACCGTGGCAGGGCCTGTCAGAACACCGACCAACGCCCCACCTCTGGCGGCTTCCACCGCCTGCACATGCCCGGCAGACCGTGCAGACTCAGAAATGAAGAAGAGACAGATGCTGAAGTGGGTGAATCCACTCCCGCTGTGCCCAGGGAGTATTTTGTGGAAATGCCACAATTAGGACAAAGTGTAGTCACTGAATCAGACTCAAGCAGAGGCAGAGGCTGAGCCAGGGGCTCCCTGCAGCCCCCAAGTGCCAGGAAGGCACAAAGGGAGAGCAACCTCCCCTCCGCCCTGCTGCCTCCACGGTGTGGGGCAGGGCGGGCTCGGCCGAACGAACTCCACAGGGCCCCCAGAAGCCTGTGGGGCTCTGCCCACTGGCTGGCCACTCAGAATCAGCTGGCTGGGAGCCCAATCCACCCTGGGGGAACAAACATCACAATCCGAGAGGGATCCATCTTCCTTCTCATTGTCCTGGAGGGGAAGAGGGTTCTCTCTCACACAGAAATTCAAACTCCCCCTTGTCCACGTCCAAGGGAGAAGGGTCTCCCTGGGAACTCTGAGAGCTACAAAAGCCAAACCCCTGCTGAAATAAAAACAGAGCAGGAGACTTTTCTCCTTTTAATGCCTTTATTAAAAGTGATCAGCTCAGGATGAGGAAGCTCGACAGTCTGCAGTCTCCGTCTTCTTTCTCAAAGTGGCTCAGAGGAGGAGGATATGCGCAGCTTTGTCCATTCGGGGCAGAGATGGGGGTCTGATCTTCAAAGGAGCCTCGGGCAAGACCCCGGTGTTTCTAACGTCTCCCTGCTTCTCGGCTCCGGGTTACCTTTCCAGGCAGCTTTCGTAGTCAGGGTGAGGGGCACAAAGGTCTTCCAACATCTCTGCAGGTCCAGCGCTCTGGTTCTCACGTCCAGGAATCACTCTAACTTCTTAATTTTACAATTGGCTTGTCGTTTTTGGGGTTTTTATGATATATTTGACGTCCCATAGTACACTGGTCCCAAAATCTACATATTGCAATGCCCCCCTCCTCCCCACGTTTTCCCTGTCTGGTAAGGAGAAGGACAGTTTAGCCTCAGGCCAGGTTTTATCAATACAAAAGAAGGGCTATCAACCCAGCCCTGGCTAGGGTCGTCAGTGATACAAACAGAACTATTAACTCTAACGACTTGTAATTAACATAACAAGTAACACTGCCCACTGCTGCAGCAACCCCGGGTCTACAGATTTTTGTAAGTTTGGTTTTTTGTTTTTTTGGGTTTTTTTTCTACAGAAATAGAATTTAACAAAAATCTTGTTCATAACAGTCCCCCCGCTTTTACTTTGATCGAGCTTAATTTTAAGCTCACATCAACTTGCAATTTGTATTGATTATAAATTTCTTGAGCACTCTGGTACTCCTGGTTACTTAACTTTGTTACTTTTCTCGGTTTTTTCAGGTTGGTCTGCACGGCTAATACTACTATTTTAATAAAACAGGAAAATAAGCATAGTAAAGAGAGCAATCTTCCAAGTATACACACAATGAAAAGATCTACTTTTTCCCGTACACCCTTTTCAAAAATCTCTAGGTTATCCCACCAACTGGAATCAAGTGTAGGAGTTTGTTCTTGATCATTTACACATGCTATTTTTTTATTTCTTTTGAAATGTTTCTAATAATTGCATTCTTTATCTCTAATACTGCTTGGAGCCTGATGATTCTGTATAACATAGATACCAGGGTTTGAACTTGGCTTTTATAATTTTGGATTTTCTCAACTTCTATTGCACTTTGCCTCTTCTGTTTGGTTTCTCTAAAATCATTGTATATAGGAAGTCTTAAACTTGATCCAGTTTCTTTTGATAACAAGAAAGTTGGTTTTATCATTCTAGCTGTGCAGCTGCCAAACCAATCTTTTGACAATTTAATGTATGCTGTAATACTAGAGATCAAAACCAGGTGTTTAGGGCTCTCCCGAAATTGTTATCAGTTTCTGTTGGGCATTCCCCACACCCACACAGTTCTCTCACCTTCCAAAAGGGGTCTACCTTCTCCTCAGTACACTCATAACATACATATACTTCACGGTGGGTACACTTGTCTCCTTCTTTTTTTCTCAATAGTTTCTAATTTATTTGGATCTCTTGGGATCCACCGGGTAACCAAATTCTTTACTGCTAAATACCTGTTACAAACCATTTTTCTTACTGTTTTTACCGTTTCTTTTCTTTTAAATAGCTCTATTGAGCTTGCTTCAGCAGTATCACATTTAAAGCACAACCAGGCTTCTCTTATAGGGCAGGAGTGGCCCTAGGAGTGGCCAGGAGTGGCTGCCTAAAAGTTGCAGTATTCTGTACAGATTTTTGTAACTTTGTTTTTTGTTTTTGTTTTTGTTTTTTTCTACAGAAATAGAATTTAACAAAAATCTTGTTCATAACACCTGCCAAACCGCATCAAACTTTTTCCACTGCACCAGCAGTGATCCCACGTCTATAGTACAATCATCAAAGAGGGCTTCCATGAGACGGTCTCCCACAAGAGACCATGCCTCCCTGGAGAATGCCTCCACAGGGTCTGAAAAAAACCCTTGCTCTCTGGCCCACAGAAACAATCTTTCAAAATCACTCCAGGAAACGGAAACCCGTTTCCACTCCATGAGGCATTTTCAGAGGTCCAAAACCAGACAATCCTCCATGAAACCCAAAGGGGTTTCCCTTATCACAAGAGCTGCAGGCAAAGTGCCAAATGGCTCGCAATCACTGCGCCAAAACAGGGAGGGGGGGTTGTCGCCTTCTGTTTGGAAGGCGAGGCGACCTGGTTCCAGAGAACAGCACGGCAACCCAACCTCTCAGGGTTGCTCGGGCCAGAGAAACTCGCAGACATCAATGTGATGGACGTTCTGAGGCCTTTATTATCTCTTCTTGAGGGGTTATATAGACAAGGGTTTCTCTACGTCAGGAGAGGGGTCGTTCTATGCTTTCTAGGGTTAGTATGGAGTGGAAAGTTACTGGTATTCCTATGTTAGTGGGGGTTGCTTGCTTAACTGCATTCCAAGGGTGATCACTGTCTTATCTCTGGAGAGCAGGAGGGGATCTCTGTTATCTCTGTTATCTCTGTTTCTTCCCGTGACAGCCTGTTATCTTCCGAGTGCCTGTCCCTGCATTCCACATCTCCCCCTCTTTCACTAATGATTGGGTTAGTCATACATCTAGGCACTGAAATGAGGTAGAGGGTTAGGATTTGACGAGGGAAAAGGGTTTTGGGAAACCTGAGTTTTTGCCAGACAAATTTCTCGCGACCGGCAGTGATCCCTATTAAATTCCCAGCATCTGTTGCCTTCCTATGAACAGGATGTTATTCCGTTCTAGGCGGGCACGGACGAATGAGACTAGCTTGTTCAACAGGCATGGCCCGAAGGTGATGGTTAAAAGCAGCATCACCAATGGACCTGCTAGGGTAGAAATCAGAGTGGTTAGCCAAGGTGATTGGTTGAACCAGGATTCGAACCAACCCTGTTGGGCTTCCCTGTCTCTCTGTCTCTGAGCCAGTCTGTTTCGGAGTTCTGCCATGGAGTCTCTAACGACTCCTGTGTGGTCCGCGTAGAAACAGCATTCCTCTTTCAAGGTGGCACACAGGCCTCCTTGCTGCATGAGCAGGAGGTCCAGTCCTCGCCTGTTTTGCAGGACCACTTCTGAGAGTGAGGAGACCGACTTCTCCAGGAAGGAAATGGATTTCTCGATCCTTTGCAAGTCCTCGTCTATGGTCATTTGCAGCTGTGACAGTCCTTGGCTCTGAGTTGCTAAGGCTGAGACTCCTGTTGCCGTTCCGGCTGCTCCTAGGCCGAGCAGCATCGCGATAGTTATACCTGTTAATATTTCTTTTTTGTGGAGTCGGCTGGTCTCTTCGAAAAGGTGGTACACCTCTTCGTCTGAGTGGTACAGGACCCTAGGAACAATCAGAACTTGGACACAGAAGTCGTTAGAGTTACTGAATTTGGCAAGGAACACACAGGGGCTCACTCCGGATCTTTGGCAAACCCACATCCCCGATGCGGATGGGACCACCCACTTGTTTTTCTTCTTGTCGGGCTCGACTACTTCGGTACAGACGTTGCCCTTTCGCTTGGCTAGGGTTGCGTTGCCAAAGCATCTGCCCCGACCCGTGACCTGACTCAGGGTGATTCCCTTGCGAGGGGTGTCCCACCTGCACTGATGAGGAGCATCGGCTGTGGAATAGGTAAAGGGGGTGTCTAAAGCGACTCCTTCGTAAAAGGGAGGTTTTACATCATAACAAAGCCAGCAGGAGTCGGTTAGATTAGGGTTAGATTCGTTTAGGGATAGGTAACTAGCTTCTAGCATGCGAAGGATTGGGTCTGAGTCTGACCTGGCCGAGCGGCCTATCTGGAAGGTTTCCACGTCATTGATCAGGACGTCGGTGACTTTTGGGGGCAAGGCCTTTGGGTAGGTCATGTTTCCCCCTTTCTGCGTGCTTTTAATCACCTTGTTGGGTCCAACCACTCTGGGTGCTGACGGTTGAAGCCTGGCAATTTGCACGTTCACCCACTGTTTCGACCCTTGAAGGACTGCTGTCCATGTTCTGCCCACGGCCCAGCTAGGGTGATTTGGCTGTAGGACTGTCATGTTGTAGTGAATGCATTTCCGAATTTTGGGGATTTTATGGTGATTTCGATAGAAGTTTCCCTGAAGGAAGACGGGTGTTTTGCAACCTGCAGGTGCCCAGGTGAACTGTAGGAACTTGTCTGGCTCTTGTGGGTCCCACCCAGGCCCTGACGGCCTGGCGTCCGAAACTATTGTTTCGCAGCCCCAGTGCCCAAAGTATCCCCACCCTGGGCGATTACAGTAACTTTTTCCTGGGTTTGAAGCTGGGCACCAGTAGGATAGGTACATGTGTGTGGCGTGTGGGGAATGAGGGTCTGTCTTTGGTTGTCCTGGAAACAGGTCGGTAACGCGAAGCATGAAGGATGGGGTGTTTGGTGTGGTGATTTCTCTGAGCATGACCCACCTGAATGGCTGATGGGGGTAGTAGTTTGGGCTGGCTTGTCCTCTGGCGACAAGCCCCAACAGCAAGATCGCACAGAAACACTGTTGATGCTTGGGTCTCTCGGGCGCTGCCTGGCGGCTTGGTGGTCTGTCACTTTCTTCTGGAAGGGGAGTGTATCTGTCCCGAGGACGACCCATGAGCATGTCCTGTAAACAGAAACTCACAATTCTCATCAGTCTCATCCTGCCTACTGCAGAGGTCGGGCTTGATTGACCTGAGTGGACACCACCTGATTTTGCCGTCTTTTTTGACAGCTGCGTACCCTCGCCCTGTGAGCATCAACCTCCAGCCCTGTTCCCATTTGCCCAGCTCATTTCTGATCACAACCTGCGGGCCCTCCTCCAGCGTTCGGGTGGCCCAGTGTTTTTGGATGGGACTGTTTGTTTCCTCCCCCCTAGGGAATTGATTCAGTGCGAGCAGGGCGGTTGCTAGCACACGCGCTTGATCTCCTGGGGGAATGGAATTGGCAAAGCCCTCTGCTTTTGCCAGCACTTCTAGCTTGGTTTTCAGGGTCTGATTTGCTCGCTCAACTATAGCCTGCCCGGTACTGTTATACGGGATACCTTGTACTAATGTGATGCCCCATTTCGAGGCGAATTCTCGCACTGGTTTTGAGGTGAAATTGGAACCGTTGTCGGTTTTGATCTGCTTGGGGATACCAAGCCATGCCATAGCTGTCAGCCAGTGCTGAATCGTGGCTTTTGAGTTAGTTTTGGGGTGCTGTGTGGCTACGATCGTTCCGCTGAGAGTGTCCACTGTCACTGCAAGCCATGCTCGGGGTTTCAGCAGCTGACACACGGTGAAGTCCGATTGCCAGATCTCTGAGGGCTTGAGACCTCTCGGGTTGATCCCACTGGACCACAGGGGTGACTTCTGGCAGTGGGGACAGGTGGCCACCACGTGCTTTGCATCCGTTGTCGAGATCCCACATCTTTTTGCCAGTGCTTTGGCTCCGATGTGGAGTGACTCGTGCAGCTGACGAGCTTCCTGCATTGTCCAGACGCCTTTTGCTGCAGCATCTGCTTTGTCGTTGCCGGTCTGGAAGTATCCTTTTACTGGGTCGTGGCTGTTGACGTGAATGACAGATACGGTTCCCTGTCGTGAGGAGAGTGCCTCTTCCAGCATCTGGGCTGCTGTAGATGTTGACACACCTGGTCCTGCCATGGCTAGGCAAAGCCTTGCCACGAATATAGAGTCCGTTACAATGTTGAGGTGTTCATCTTTGAAGAGTCCGCACGCTAAGACCACTGCTGCTGCTTCCAGTTGCTGCACTGATAGTGTGGGGTCACACGCTTTGATGCATTGCCATTGTTCTCCTGTCTGCCACGCTGCCACTGCCGTAGAGGTTGTGGAGGAAGCGTCCGTGAAGACCGTTGGTCCTGTCTGTGGTCGGTCCTTGACCTTTGGCGGTGTGTCTATGTCGACGATGGTCAGCAGCTGAGTCCAGGGGGGTCTGGCGGAGTAGGAGATTTCTCCTCCGAAGCCGGTGAGAGCAAGGGCCAGGTGTTCTGAAATTGTGGTTGACTCCGTGGTCGTCTGCTTGCGAAAGGGAAGGTAGATTCTTGTCAGTTCGGTCCCTAGGTGTCTCAAGGCGAGTTTCCTGCCTTTCCTGATGAGGCTGGCGATGCATTCCATTCCTGAGGAGAATGCACGAGCGGGTCTCCCGAGGATTACCCATTGAATCGGTCGGGAGTTTTCGGAAGGTCCTTGGGCAAGTGCCCCGACGCCTCCCTTTGGCGTGAAGTGGACGTACAGGTCCAGGGGCATGGCTGGGTTCCACCTGGCAAGCGTGCCAGTGGACATCTGCTGTTCGATGAAATCGAGGGAGCTCTTTGCTTGCGGTGTCAGTTCCTTGGGTTCCCAGGGGTGCTTTCCTTTCAGGAGGTCATATAGAGGGTCCATGACCTCGGGAGGAATCAGGACGATGTTGCGAACCCATTGCAGTGATCCCACCAGGCGTTGCACATCATGGAGTGTTTTGATGTCTCGGTGGATCTTCACTTTGGGAGGAGTCACGTAGGAGCTTGTGATCCCCACTCCCAGGAAGGTCACGCAGGGTCCCCTCTTGATCTTGGCACTCGTGATTTCGAAGCCGTTGGCCCGGAGGGTTTCCGTGACTGTGGACACCAGGTGATCTACTTGGCTCGTTGACGGTGCTGCAATTAAAATGTCGTCCATATATTGAATGATGGTCGCGGTGGGGTAAGATTGTCGGACTGGTGTCAGCGCTCTGTCCACGGTGATCTGGCAGATAGTCGGGCTGTCCACTAGTCCTTGCGGAAGCACTCTCCACTGGAAGCGTAGGTTGGGTCGCTGGCCGTTCGGAAACACCACGGAGAAGGCGAGTCGTTCTCTGTCTTCGGGGTGCAGGGGTATCGAGAAGAAGCAGTCTTTGATGTCCAGCACTGCGCATGGCTGTCCTTCGGGAATGGCTGAGTTCGCAGGTAGCAGTGTTTGGACTGGGCCCATGGGTCGGATTGTCTCGTTCACCTCTCTCAGGTCATGGATGAGGCGGTAACCTTCTCTGGACCTTTTGGGGATTACAAACACAGGGGTACTCCAGGGGCTAACGGAGGGTTCTATGTGACCCTTTTGCAGTTCGCGTTTGACCAGCTCCAGCAAGGCTGCCACTCGAGGCTCTGACAAGGGCCACTGCTCGATCCAGACAGGGTCTGATGATTTCCAAGTCAATTTGATCGGCAGTTGGGGATGCACAGCAGTGGCCCTTATGATAAATTTTTAATCCTGACTCCTAGCATAGCAAGGACGTCCCTCCCTATCAAGGGAGGAGAATTTTGCAAAATGTAGGGGTAAATTGCTACTGTTTGTTCTGGTCCCTTGTTCGTGTGAAATGTCATAGCCACCAGCTGGGTGCTTTTCCATGCCCTGGTTTGTCCTCCCACCCCGTTCACTGGAGGGACTTCTCTAAATTGCCAATGTCTGGGCCAATGTGATTGGGGAATAATCGTGCAGTCTGATCCAGTGTCTGCCCAGAACTGAAGCTCTATGACGTGAGGGTCCTGGCTACCATAAAGGCGACATGTCCCCCACACTGTCAGGGGCTCCTTCCCTATTTTCATGGTCAGGGCCACCCAGGGGTCCCGCTCTGGGGCGTCCCCTGCTGGCCTTGTGGCACCTGCGCAGCTTGTGATGGTGGGGGCTACGAAGATACTGTTGGAGGTGCTGTGCAGCTCTGCCATTGCATCGCTGGTGGGGGTGCGATGTTGACTGCCTGCTGTGGGAGCATAGGGTATGAAGGTTCCCTGCGCCACTGGGGGTTGGCATAGGTGGGCCATCTCCCATTTGCAGCGGGAGGAGGCTGAGTGTGGCCCGTGCGCCCCCTCCCTCTCCCGTTTCCCTGTGGCCGGGATCTGCAGTCCCTAGCGAAGTGACCTCTCTTCCCACAGCTCCAGCAGACCCCTCCCGGGCGCTGCTGGGACAAGGGTGCTGCTGGGGGAAACTGTGCTGGCTGTGGACAGCCTGCTGCAACATGCCCTGACTGACCACATTTAAAGCAAGCCATTGCACTGGTCAGGGTATGAACAGCTGCTTGAATGGGTGTCAACTGTTCTTCCCTCACGACATGCTTGATCATGTCAGCCAAGCTGGCTCCGGCTGGCAGGGACCGCAATATTTCTTTGGTGACGGTATTACACTGTTGCCTTAAGCAGTCTGTGGCTACTGGGCCTTTTGCCTCATCGGGCAAGGTGGAGGAATCCACTGCAGCCTGTAAGCGGTTGACGAATTTCGTGAAACTTTCACTTTCCCCATGTTTTATGGTGGACCACGGCGTCGGTCTGGCCACTACCCTAGAGGCGGTGCGCATGGCCTCTCTGGCCGCCCGGGATGTTGCCCTAACTTCCTTGGCTCGCAGCTGTGCAGCCTGCTGCTGCGGCCTGGCTACGTCATCATGCTTCCCCAATAGCCGGGACAGACTGGACCCGTGTAGCGCCTGCCCCTCTCCATTCGCCCGTGCCAGTGCAGCTGTGCACAGGTCTGTCCACTCCTGCTTAAAAACTATGCGTCCCTCTCCGTCAAAAATTATGCGGCTTATTTGTTTTATATCAAAGGGAAGAAGGTCATCGTTACCAAAAAGGCCGTCCATGAGAGTAGAAACTACCCCTGAGTTGATCCCTTTCTCTGAAATAGCTTTAACAATCGTCTGAATTTCTTTGATATTTACCGGTGTATATATTCTCTGCTGATTTCCCTGGGCACCCGTCACTCTCACTGGAAAAGCATGCACGCTAGCAGCGGGCTCCCAATCGGCACAAGCTATCTTTATTTTTCCCCAGTCGGTGAATTTGTATTGTGACTGGTTCTCGGTTTTGTTTAAAGATTTATTCGGTTTCATCCAAAACCGCATTGATTCTATTCTCTCCGTCTCCGAGTCGCCGCTGGACTCGGAGCGATCTGAGGAGCTGTTGCTCCGTTCAGAGTCGGAAGTAGACTGGTGATAGACTTCCGGTCCTCCCTGCCGTTTTGTTCGGCTTCGGCCCCGCTCCTCCCCTCGGAGGCGGTGCCGTTCCCGCCCCCTGGGCTCGCCCTGCATCCCGCAGGGCGGGATCTCCCTCGTATATGGTGGCGGCACTGGGCGTGGCTCCCAAGCGAGTATCTGCCCCCCGCCGCCTCCCTGCGCATGCGCGTTCGCATCTGTTTTTGTTTCCGGGCTTCTCCCGCCGCGAGTCCGTGGGCTCCGCCCCCCTCCTTGCTCGCCCGTGCCATATTGGGACGCACGCGGCGGCGGGGACGACCCCGCCACCGCCTGCACGTTCGCGGCAGCCGCCGCCCCGGCGCTGCGAGTCTCCTCCGTCAGCTTTTCCCAAATGGACTGTGCGCGTTCCACCGTTTGTGTCGGGTCGGCGACCGGCGGGGAAGGGATGGACGGGGAAACCGCGGACCCTCCGGGAGTTTCCGCGGGGGGGCCCGGACCCGGTGGGTCCCGCAGGAGGGCAGGGGGGTCCTCTGGGGGTTCCGGGGGGTCTGGGCTCGGGCGCGGGGAGGGATGGAACGCGCCCGGCCCCCGCGCATCCCTGGTTTCGATCGGGTCGCTTTCAGCGGGGGTCTGTGTTGTTGCAGCCACCCCCAGCTGTGGCACGGCTAGTAAGTGTGCTTGCGCGGCCTGCCAGGTCTCCCGCTCCTCTTTTGCCTTGCTTAAGGCTTCCTCTACTTTCCCCCACGCTTTCAGGCTTTTTCCACTGCCTGTGGTCTTTGTATCTTTTGCCAAGGCGGCTGTACATTTTTCCCAAACCTCTGAATATAATATTTCTGCGGGGCTTTGTATGGTCCCCAGCTCTAGAAGTCTTGTCACGGCAAGAGTAAAATTTCTGAGCTCACACTTAATTCCCCATTGCATATGCATCAAACTTATGACCTTCGCTATCGCCTCCATGCGACTCTCGGGTCCCGGGGCGTCCCCCTACGCTGCGGTCGGTCCTGCTGCCACAGCCGCTGCCTCTGTCCAGGCGAATTCCCGTCCCCCGAGGTGTTTCTTCCTCCCGGGTTTCGGCACCACTTGTCGCCTTCTGTTTGGAAGGCGAGGCGACCTGGTTCCAGAGAACAGCACGGCAACCCAACCTCTCAGGGTTGCTCGGGCCAGAGAAACACGCAGACATCAATGTGATGGACGTTCTGAGGCCTTTATTATCTCTTCTTGAGGGGTTATATAGACAAGGGTTTCTCTACGTCAGGAGAGGGGTCGTTCTGTGCTTTCTAGGGTTAGTATGGAGTGGAAAGTTACTGGTATTCCTATGTTAGTGGGGGTTGCTTGCTTAACTGCATTCCAAGGGTGATCACTGTCTTATCTCTGGAGAGCAGGAGGGGATCTCTGTTATCTCTGTTATCTCTGTTTCTTCCCGTGACAGCCTGTTATCTTCCGAGCGCCTGTCCCTGCATTCCACAGGGGGTAAACAGTACGATCTCACCCACGGCAGTCACCAGACCCTGTGCCTCCAGCCTAGGCTGCAGTACACTTCTGTGGTCACCAGATGTCGCTCTAGGACACTGGACTCTCCAAGGTAAAAAGAGGGAAATTTTAATTCTGACGCCCAGATTTATAGATTTCCAAAAGTGACAGTGGATTGGAGGATGACAGTGCCACCTCTCCAATGACACTGGACAAACCAACAGTCCATCAAATTTCTCCTCCTCCAGAAAAGATTAAGCAAAGCAAGAAGTATTTACAGAAAAGCATGTGAGAAAGTTCATTACACGAATGTAAACATCAGAAGGCTTAGAAGAACTTTAAAAAAAAAAAGGGTGACACTGTGCTTCTGGTCCTTTCCTGACTGGGCCAAGGGCTACTGCATGAGCCATCTTGATCTGGGCAAAGGCTTGTTGCTGCTCAGGGCCCCACTGGAAATAATTCTTCTTGTGGGTGACCAGGTAAAGTGGGCTCACAATCTGATTTTACTCAGGAATATGCATTCTCCAAAAACCTATGGCACCTAGGAAAGCTTGTGTCTCTTTCTTATTGCTTGGTGGAGACATCGTGCTGATCTTGTTGATGACATCTGTTGGAATGTGATGCTGTCCATCTTGCCACTTAACTCCTAGGAACTGAATCTCATGAGCTGGTCCCTTTACTTTGCTCTATTGACAGTGAAACCAGCTCCCCAGAGGATTTGGATGATTTTCTCTCCTTTCTCAAACACTTCTGCGGCTGTGTTTCCTCACACAATGATGTCATCAATATACTGCAGGTGTTCTGGAGCCTCACCCTTTTCCAGTGCAGCCTGGATCAGTCCATGGCAGATGGTGGGGCTGTGCTTCTACCCCTGGAGCAGTCGGTTCCAGGTGTACTGCACACCCCTCCAGGTGAAAGTAAACTGAGGCCTGCATTCTGCTGCCAGAGGAATGGAGAAAAATGCATTGGCAATATCGATAGTGGTATACCACTTCACTGCCCTGGACTCAAGCTCGTACTGGAGCTCTGATATGTCTGGCACAGCAGTGCTCAGCAGTGGAGTCACTTCATTCAAGGTGCAGTAGTCCACAGTCAATCTCCATTCTCCTTCAGATTTATGCACAGGCCAAATGGGGCTGTTGAAGGGTGAGTGGGTTTTGCTGACCACTCCTTGGCTCTCCAGCTCTTGGATCATGTTCTGGATAGGAACACAGCACCTTGAGTTGTTCTGTACTGTTGGCAATGCACTGTGGAAGTGGCAATTGGTACCTGTTGCTCTTCTCCCTTCAGAGGTCCTACTGCAGATGGATTCTTGGACAGTCCAGGCAAGGTGTTCATTTTCTGGACACCCTCTGTCTCTACAGCCGCTATCCCAAATGCCCACCTGAGTCCTTTTGGGTCTTTGAAATACCCACTTCGGAGGTAATCTATGCCCAAAATACATGGGGCCTCTGGGCCAGTCACAATAGGATGTTTCTTCCACTCATTTCCAGTCAGGCTCACATCAGCTTTCACCAAAGTGAAATCCTGTGATCCCCCTGTCACACCAGCAATAGAAACAGATTCTGTCCCCACATGTCTCGATGGGATTAATGTGCACTGCTCACCAGTGTAGACCAAAGCTTTATACTCTTGTGGTTCAGATGTGCCAGGCCAACGAATCCACACAGTCCAGAAAACATGGTTTTCCCTAGCCTCTACCTGGCCAGAGGCAGGGTGCCTCTAAGCCTGGTTATCCTTCTTTCCTTGGGCATATGTCTTGGAGTTCCTTAAAGGGGATTGGGCGTGTCATCATCATACCTGGCAGTTCAGCTATGGGCAACTGGAGCTGCTTTCCTTTTGGTGGAACTTCCTCTCTGAGCCTTGCCTTCCTTCAATTCACACACCCGTTGTGCCAGAACAGCAGTAGGTTTTCCATCCCATCTCCTCATATTTTCGCCACAATCACGCAGGTAGAACCACAGCTCATCTCATGGGGTGTACATTCTCTCTCCATCTGGGGAAAGTCTGCGTTGGGTACCAGAACCTCTGATCTGTACTGAGATTTGGAGAAGGTCTTCTTTAATCTCCTCTCTGAGCTTCTTGTGATTCTCCTCTGTCTTGTCCTCCAATTTCTGCAGACGTGTTTCCACCGCTGCGATTCTGGCATGTGTTGGGCCATGTACAGCATCTGCATATGCTCGGAGCTTCTTTGCCATATCAAGCACAGTCTCCTCACCATCATCCCACCTCATTATTGCTAAAGCAGAAGCATATTCTCATGGCCCTAGTCATACAAGTTTTTGCCACATCAAAGACGTGCATGGTACCAAGTCTGGGTTCCTAGTTGTTACGTCATCTGAGAAGATAATCTCTGCCACTGCCATTTCCCTCAAGCGTTGAATCCCTTGTTCTATGGTCTTCCACTGGGTTTGCTGCATATAGAGATCGTCTGCGCCCAGGTATCTTTGTGCTACGCTTCCTAGGACCCGTGCCCAGAGGCTGTGAGGGTTAGCCCCCCTCATCATTCCTTGGTTGATGAGAGGATCATGTGACAGGGATCCCAAATGCCTCACTTCAGTGCCATCCAGAATTGTAGCCTCACCTGCAGCATTCCAGAGACGGACTAACCAACTAATTATGGATTCATCAAGTCGTTGACTGTAATCCTTCCTTAGGCCACGAAGGTCCTTCAGGGAATAAGACTCAATATTGGCTTCTGATGCTGTGTCAGTTGTGTTAACTTTGGCTTTTGTATCAGTTGGTGTTGAGGGTCCTTCCCCTGGATCATCACCGTCGGTCACTGGCCAATTGGTTTTGCTCGTGTGCTTTTTTCCTGCAGCAACTGCCAGTGGCTTAGGCTCACTGTCTGGTTTAGCTGCTGGCTTTGAGCCTGGGGTGTTGGCTGCAGCCTGAGTGACTGGGATAGCTGCTGCTTTATCTCCCTGCCCCCCTGCCTCTGTCTGCTGCCTGACAGTATCTAACGGAGTGCGATAGCCATATGCCAGGGCCCAGGTCACTGCAATGATCTTTCTCTCCTTAGGGTCATCCTGGTACTTCTCTTTCAGGTATTTCCCCACCTCAGCTGGGTTCTGAATTTGTTCATGGGGAAAATCCCATACTATAGGGTCAGAGAATTCCTTGCGGATTTGGCCCATATCCTCCCATTTCCCACACCACTTAGGATTTTCCACACCTGGGTCTACTCCTGGGTCAGGGGTCTCATCAGCCCCTCTAGAAATCTCAGCCCTCATTCTAGAGAAGCAGCAGACTGTATAGAGGAAGGTTACCAGACTGAATACCAGAAAGATGGTCTCTTTACCATTCAGGGGAAACTGAACATTCTTCAATAGTGATGCAACAGATTCAGAGGAGAAGAAGGAAAGCAAAGGCTGAAAAGCCTCATCCCCTGCTCCTCCTCTAACAAACTGGATGCATAACCATAGCCATGAACCACTCATACCTGGAGCAGACCCCAGCATGTTTATAAACTTCCTACAAATGATTGCCACCAAGCCCAGCAGGATAGCTATTCAGGTCACTGCCCCTCTAATATAAAAACTAAGTATTAGGGACAATATTAGAGCTATTTCTGGATAAGGAAATAAACCTAGGGACCATAGAGGTATTAAGATCTCAAAAAACCCTAGGGACCAGAAATGCATGCAAGCCTTCACCCCAACAGACATTATGAATTCAGAAAGCATGGCTGTTAACTGCTTTATACAAACACAGAGTAATGGCAACCAAAATGCACTCAAAACAGGGTTTTTCCACTTTCTCTCGAGCCCCACGTGTTGGGCGCCAAATTTTGTCCTGGTTTAGGGCAAATTTGGTAGAGAATCTCCAAAGGGGGGCCCCTCCAGTAAGAAAACCCACACGGCCCCTCCCCACAACTGGTTTGGGAAGAATTCCTCAGAGAGAAGTGGAAAGAACCTGTTTATTTAACAGGCACAGCACCCCCCAGCACACAGAATGAACAATACCAGATGACACCACTCTGAAAAAAAGATGACAAATTCAGAAAGTCTCTCATGGGGGTGGTCGCTCTGTTATCAGTCCCTCCAGCGATGGGGCAGCTGCTGCAGCCACAAGGTGCAAACTCTCGGTGTTCCCAGGTCCCAGTCCGGAGCAGGTTCAAGTTGGTTCCAAAAAGGAAAGGAGAAACAGTACAGGAAGAAATTTGGACTGTTTAGCTAAACTAGCTAATGAGCAGTAGCAAGAGCAAGCAGAAGCAAAGCAGAAGCAAGAGCGAGAGAGCAAAGCGAAAAGCAAAAGCAAAAAAGCAAAAGCAGCACCATGTACTGCCCTGTCTCTGTGTCCCACCAGGCTGATAATAAAACCCAAACAAAACTTTCACTCTTCAGAGCCAGTCTTAAAGGCACAGAACATAATATCCAGCATAAACAGAACACATGAATGGGGATACAAGCATCATAACATCACCCTAGGACACATGCAAAATTCCATTGTCATGAACCCAAAAATTTCCAATTCCTGAGGTTCAGAGGAAGCCACAGGAAGGAGTTGTGTCCAAGAACGCCACTCATTCACAGGATCCATAATGACCCGTGAGACTTTTACAGGGGTGTGTTTTGGAACCGGCCATTCGTCCACTGGCAAACCTACCATGCATGTTGAAAATGGTTTCCCTGGCCTTGAGTGTGTTAAACAAATGTGGTCTAGATTTGCTGCTTGAGCCAAAGCTTCCCAAACATTCTGTTTTGGTTGGACAATGGGCAAGTCCGCCCCACTGCCTGAGGCAATAGGTGGAAGAATGAAGCACACAAGCATTACCAAGCTCATGGCTTCACCCTTGGTGAGAAGCTTTGCCATGTTTTTGACACCCAAGCCCCAAAAGAAACCCACAAGTCCTTAAACTTTTATGTCTTTTCTGAGTTGATGTCTGGAGTCTGGTTCTCTTCTTCTGTCTGCGTGCTCGCTTCTCTGTTTCCAGGATCAGTATTTTCTTGCTCTCGAGTCTGATAGGGCTTCACGTGTCACGCTGACACCCACTTCAGACCTCGCCCTGTGGAAACACAAGCGAAACCCTTGCCCCACGTAATTAGTTTGAAGGGACATTCTATTTGTCCTGTCTCTGGGTTTCTGATCAAAACTAAAGGATTCACCCTTAGTTTTGCCTGAGAGCTGTTTGAAAAATGTCTTAAAATCGGTGGATTGGGCTCTGAAGAGGAGCTGTGTAAGTAAATTCAACACATACAATGCCTTATTCAACCTCATGTGAGGCGTTGCCTCTGGCTCCCCCCTTTTTTGTCTATCCAAAAGGGATTTCAGGGTATGATGTGTTCTTTCAATGATTGCTTGAACCGTGGGGGAATATGGAATACCAAATGTATGTTTGACACCCCACTTTTTGAGAAATTTATCAAGCACCTTGCTTGTGTATGTTGGCCCATTGTCTGTTTTTATCTCTTGAGGCACACCTAATGATGCAAATGCTTGCAAAAAATGTCGACAGGCATGTTCTGCTGTTTCTTTTGTATGTGCTGATGCAAAGACTGCTCCTGAAAATGTGTCCGCTGAAACATGAACATTTTTGAGTTTTCCGAATAGGAGGATATTTCGTGACATCAGCTTGCCACAGTTGAAGACTTTGCAGTCCCTGTGGATTGACTGCTCCTGTGGAAGCAGGTGGTTGCACAAGCTGACAATCTGGACAAGCACTAATGATTTCCCTTGCCTGACTCTTTGGGAGGCGAAAGGATTCCATCAGTGCCTGTGCATTCTGATGAAAAAATGTGTGACTCAATCTTGCCTGCTCAAAAATGTCCGGTAGGGTTTGTGAAATGGGCATTGTCAACCTGTCTGCCTGGGCATTCCCTTCCCCTAGAAATCCTGGAAGTGATGTGTGTGTACTGATGTGAGTGATGAAGTATTTATGTTCTCTGCTTTCTGGCAATATTTTCATGCCTGTCAAATATGAATATAAAACTTCGTTGCTGGTCTCTTTCAAAAGTGAACCTTCCAACCATTTGACCACACCCGCGACATATGCGGAATCTGTAACCAAATTGAGAGGTTGTTTTAACAGTTGAAATGCCCTGACAACAGCTGCCAATTCCACAATTTGTGGAGAGTCCTGAACTGTTTTTACGTTTTAGTCCCATTCCCCTGTTGTTGAGTTCATCCAAGTGATTACTGACTTGTGTGTTTTCCCTGAACCATCAGTGAACACTGTGATCTTGTCCAATGGTTCCTCACTTATTCTTGGTTTTTCCCTGTAGCATATTTGTGACTGCAACACTCTGTGTTGCAGGAAATGAATTGTGCAAAAGCCTGGAAAGCCTAACAATGCGATTAATAAGTCTTTCGATTTCTGCATTGCCCAATCGAAATAATCTTTTTTCAATGGTAAATGAATTGTTAAGAATTCCCTGCCTGACATTGTCAGCAACCTTGTTCTCGCTTTTATGATGATCTGTGCTGCCATCTCCAGATCTGTGAGAATCGTCTTTGAAGACCTGTAAGGTAGAAAGGTAGAAAAATCCACTCTATGATCAATAGAGAGTCTCTTTGAGATGAGTCCCATTGAAAAATCAAACCTTGGAATTGCACTTTTTCTCCCAACACTGCCAACTCGAAGGGCAATGGTTCTACGAATCGGTGTGCCTGCTTTTTCTGAATGGCATCTGTAACTTTTTCAAGTTCTTTTTGTGCTTCTGATGTGAGTGTTCTGGGAGATCTGATGTCTGTCCCCTCTCAGAAGATCGAGCAACAATGGAATGTCATCATTTGTGATTCCCAAAATTGGTCTCATCCAGTTGATTTCTCCTAGGTGCTGTTGCAGATCCTGTAAATTGCTGACTTTCATGCTGACCTCCATCTTCTCGGGCCTTATTGTTCTTTCTGAGATCTTCCACCCTAGATATTTCCTCAGTGCGATCTCTTGGATCTTTGAAACACTGATTTCCAAACCTGTCTTCTGCACCTCTGCAATCACACAGTCATGAGCTTCTTGCAGCTCCTGTTGTGTTGACGCTGCAATGAGCAAATTATCCATGTAATGAATGATTTTTGCCTTCGGAAATTTCTTCCGTGCTGGTGACAAAGCTCACGCCGCGTACCATTGGCAGATAGTTGGCGAGTCTTTCAGTCCTTGAGGAAGAACCACCCAATGGTACCTTTGCAGAGGCGTTTCCTTGTTGATGCTTGGAACGGAGAAGGCAAGCCTTGGAGCATCATCTGGATGAAGCGGAATGCTGAAGAAACAGTCCTTGAGGTCAATGACCACAAGCGGCCAATCTCTGGGAATCATTGAGACTGAGGGAAGTCCCAGTTGAAGTGGTCCCATGTCTTCGAGGACTTCGTTGATCTTCCTGAGGCCATGCAATAGTCTCCATGAGCTTGATACTTTCTTTTGAATGACGAACACTGGAGAGTTTCATGGACTGTTTGTTGGCTTGATGTGTCCCTTCTGCAGTTGTTCTTGGACCAAGTTTTGTAATGCACTCAACTTTTTTCGCTCAAGGGGCCACTGATCCACCCAAACTGGATCATCTGTCTTCCAGGTTTACTCCAGTGTGGCGAGTGCCACAGTGACCCCACTAAAAATCCACTTCCAACTTTGTGCACCATTGTGCTAAAGGGTCTCTTCCCCATACTGTGATGGGCTTCTGCACAACAAAGGGATGAATGATGGCCATCTTGTTTCCTGGTCCTGTGATAATGATGGAATTCTCACTCTACAGACACAGAGAAGTTCCCCCTATGCCTGTGAGAGAACCCAAGGGCGCAATCAAACTCCATTCACGGGGCCAAAAGATGTAGGATATAACTGTGACATCGGCCCCTGTGTCGAGCATTCCTCTGATGATGATTGTTCCTTCTCCACAGGTCAACTGACAAGTGACAGTGGGACGGTGTCGGCCTATATGTTTTATACAGGAAGTGTGTACTTCCACATGTTCCTTAGAAGGAAATCCTTCTTCGTCAAACACTGGCATGACCTGTTCCATGGCATGTGGTGGCAAAGCAATAGCTTTTGCTACCAGGGTGTTTTCTGCAACAATCAATGGTAGTTGAAGAGCCTTGGCTAAAACCGTCAACTCTTCATTCCGATTTGCTGAAATAATTGAAGGATAAATGACAAGTCCGAGGTTACTACTTCTGTCTTTACCAATTATCAAGAAATCTTGTCTCTTGGGTGAAGTCCTGTTGACACCTGTTGATATCACTGCGTGACTTCCATCCAAGAAGCACGTTAACTTTGAAGTTGCCAGTATGCACTGCGCTCCTGGTGGGAGGAGTTCTGGGTCACTGGGGATTCTGCTGATGAAATCTGTCCGACATTCTCTGATGATTGTTCTGTTTGCTCTTGTGTCATTGCCATCACTTGTGTTGACACGCACCGATGATTTTGCGCGCACTTTTTGGTGTTTCCCGGACACGGTAGAGGTTTTCCATCCACATCCATCTGAGAATAACATTCCTTCACAAGATGTCTTTCTCTCCCGCATCTTGGACAGAGTGGCTTTTCTGTCTTTGGCACTGGCACTTGTGCTTGTGGGCAGTTCTTCTTCATGTGTCCAAATTCTCCACACCTGGAGAATTTGGCTCTTCTTTTCAATGCTTGCTAGAACTTTGTCAATCCCGTCAATCTTCTAATTCTGTGTTTGAAGCATTCTTTCCATTCTTTCTCACAATTGTCCTTCCAGTTGTTCTTTCCACTCTCCTCGCAATTCTTGCTTCACGATGGATGCAACATGCTGAGGTGTTCCCACTTTGCTGCATGCCTCCACCAGTTCTGCCAAAGAAGGTCGTCCAGGCATTGCACTCATGACCCACTGGCAATCCAGATTGGCATTGGCATAGGCTAGACTTTCGATGAGATGTGGTTTCACCGCATCATCAGTCAACTTGTCTATCCACAGCTTGTGTGAGTCGATCTGTGAATGAAGAAAAGGGTTCAGTGGGACCTTGTCTGACATTTGTGAAGAGGGTATCTTGCACTCCTGCTGGAGCGATCTGCAGGATTGCTCTTCGTGCTGCCTCTTTGATGTCATTCAGCATCCGTCTTGAAAGCCTCGCTGCTTGTTGTGTTGGATTGTTGTCTAGAGGATCACCTGCTAACTGTGCCACTGTGAGGTTTTCGTTTTGTCCGCCTTGGTATCTGAGCCTCAGTTCTGTGAGAGATCTTCTCCATCTCGCGTCCCACACGAGATTCTGCATGTCAGTGAGAATCATTGACACAAGACATCTGATGTCGTAAGGTGTTAAATCATACATGTTGAATGTTCCCCTCAGAAGCTGCTTAAAATATTGTGAATTCAGTCCATTGTCTCTGATTGCTTTAGCTAATTCTTTGACTTCCTCATGATCCAGTCTGTCCCACCTTGGATTCTGACCCTGTGCATCATATGTCACTGGCATTGTGATGTCTCCCGAACCTTGCAATAAGTCCTTTTCTTTTCCTAATTATTGTCTGATATTTGTCCAATCTGTTGTTTCCATTGTCTCTTCTTCGGCTACCTGCATCTCCATGGGTACCTGCATGTACAGTGGAGTTGTAGAAGTCATCGGTTTCTCTGGAATCTGCATTCCTCGTTTTGTTGAAGTCTTGGGCCTTGCTCCTAAATTTAGACCAGGAATCTGAAATTCTAGTGCTGATGTTCCCATGGCCATGGTTAAATATTGTAGAAGGTATTTGGCTGCACTCCTTGGCACAGTGATTGTTCGTTTCCGGCTTGACGAACTGGCTACTGTTGCTGCTGAAAACATCCATGCTGGAACACTTTCTGAGGCAGTAATGCGTATTGTGTCATCTTGTTGTTGTGCCTCATCAGAAGTGTCTTGAGCTTCACGAGATTCAGAAGCTGATGGAAGCTCCATTTGCTGTGCTGTAGTTGAAGAAATCTTCGACCAAGATTTCTTTTTGTATGTAGTTGGAAAAAAATGTTGCAATGTTGCAGTCCGGCCACCAGAAGGCGCTGTGGCTTGGATGCCCCGGTCTGGCAGGGTGTCTTGCAATGTGGTGATCCCACCACAAGGTGGCGCTGTCGCCCGTCTAGTTGACCGCAATGGCGTGGTGTCTGCAGTCGGCTCCTGCTCGAGTGACTGCAACGTTCATGATTTTGATTGAGACCGGGACTATACAATTTTTGACTGGGCTAGCAGTTGAGATTGGATAAATGTGTGTCTCCTCGGGACTGGAGAGGTCGGGATCGAAGGGACTGGGACTGGAGGGACTGGGATTGGAGAGGGGGTGGAGCCCTGGGATACAACCAAGCCTGGAACACGCCCCTTCCCTGCCTGTGTCATCAGAGGGGAATGGACCCGCCTCCAATGCGCTCAGCCCGTGTCTTCCATGCATGCGCCATCTTGGGAATGCGCTCTTCCTCCCCTACACTGACACTATTGTCTCCGTCCTGTTCTGCCTCCGATGTTTCCCCCCTAGCTTGATCCGTTTCGGAATCCCCCTCCTCTTCCTCTGACACTGTATCCGCACCCCCAATTGGTGCACGCGGTTCCAGTTCAGCTCATGCCCGTGCTGTGATTCGGGCAGATCTCCACGTTCCGACTTCCAAGTGTGGCGTCATCACCGCATGCCTGCCGCGTCTCCCTACAGGTGCCGGCTGGGACTCTGCATTGTCCTGCCTGGCTTATCCCTGCACGATGCTGTTGCCGCGGTCTGAGAGCTGTCCCCTGGTGGCCACATTTGTCTCACGAGTTCTGCCTTTCACTGGCGTTTTTTGCAAACTGTGTCAGCTCCCGAGCCTCCCACCGCCTCTGTCGCCCCCATGGCTGGCCCTGCCACTGCCCCAGGCTGCTATCGGCTGCCTGGTGCTGCCACAGAGCAACCGCGCCTCTTGCAAGAGGACACTTCCCCCTCCCCCTCGGGCCCTGATGCGGCCCCCCTTCCCGCCAATTCCGCTGCTGTCCCTGCCCTACGACCACTTTTTGGCCTCTGCGAACTGGGAGGACATGCCTCAAGAAGGGCACAGTCCAACTCTTCCAACTCGCTTGGGGAAATTTCTACCCTAAGCTCTCCCGGGAGTGACAGGGATGTGTCAGAATTGGAGTCCGATGGCCCTGAAGTTTCTTGTCCCACTGAGTGGGACAAGAGCAGCCCTCTGCTGCTGGCTGTGCTCCCCTCCCTCAACCCCTGTGGGAGTTTCGACAACCTGCTGCACCACACTGCCGAGTGTGCTCCCGGCCTCCCACTTATTCTACACCTCTCATGTCTCTTCACAGAGCCAGACTAGAGTCAAGCTCAACAGGGTCTTCTTTCCCCGCTGATTCCGCCAAGCCCATTCCCTTGGCTGTGGTTTCGCTGGATGGTAGGTAGGACAGTGGGAATCTCGTTCATCCATTCATGCGCGTCACTAATTAGATGACGAGGCATTTGGCTATTTAATAAACACATACAAATCGCATATGTTCCTTTTCCAGGTTAAGTAAGGTGGCCCGTCCACCTGAGAGACCAGATCAGAATTTGTAGCCCAAATATGGGCTAAGACGCAGCTATGACAGATGACCCCTCCCACCCAAAACCAATTCCACTGTCCAGCAAACCTGCCGAGGGGAGGGGCCAGTTTATTAATAGGTATTAAACAGGTACAATCGATCTACCTTTGCTAGCAAATATATGCACAATATCAGCGGAGGCAAAGAGTACTTTAAATGCTAGGGCCTGAGCAATTCTCGCTAGCCTCGTTTTAGAGAGACCGAGGGCGGACAGCAACTCAGTATTCTTGCCATACCATTTACCATGAGTTCCCATGGGGAAGCCAATATATTCAATGTCCACAGCATTGGTCAATTGTTGGATTTGTAAATGAAGGCGCTGGTATTTTTTAGCCTTCTCTGTGGCCCCTTCCCTCAATGAGACATCAGAATGCTCATGCCTCACAGTCACATCAACCACAACTGCCTTGGAACCCTTAACAAAGGTTAAGTCCGGTTTAAACAATTTGTTTACATCGTCCCTTAAGTGTGGCTCCTGAAACACTGACCAATTCTCTCTCTTAGCCTCATCGCTAAGATTTTCACAGACGGCATTATGTCTTTTAATCCTGGCGTCTTGAGTAATTGGACAGTTCCCGACAATGTGGGCTACAGTTTCAAATCTAGCACCACAATGTCTACATGATTGAACAACATCCTCATGCCTACCCCTAGCCAGGAACTCTCTAGTTGGGTAGACATTTGCTCTGAGTTGTAAGGCTGTAATTAATTTACAGTGAGGTATGCCCTTAAATTGCCTTATCCAGGCATTACTGATGTCATAGTTCTCAAAGTTCTCAATACCATGGCCCTGGGCAACCAGATGGATCCATTTCTGGAATTCCGATTTCCGTCAATTACAAGGTTTCGGATAGCAGATTTTGGGAATGGGTGCCTCTCATTCCAGCTGGGCTTCATCATCACCTCCCATTTCAACCAATGGTAAAGGCTCCCAGATTGACAGGGTGGACTCTTGTCCCCCCCTGCTTTCAACCATAACCTTTCAAATAACCATTCCAGATGTTCCTCTTTTAAATAACTCACAGGAGCCTCATCCCAAGACTGTGCTAATCTATGAAGTCTTCGCGCTTGAATGCTTGGAATAAGCACTGCCAACTTAATGAGACTTAAACCACCATCCTTAAAACTTGAATACAAGATCACATCACATGTACTTGGAGGAAGATGAAGCCATTCCTTAACCGCTTTCCGAATTAGTTGGTCAAGGGATTCGAGTAGGCCCCCATTCACCTTGGTATGGTCAGCCAGATATATCAGTCTCTGGATGGTATAAGTTCTGAGTATATCGACTTTCTGAAGAGCTTTAAGGGATGATCAGCCAATCCGATGGAGCCAATCCATGAGCTTCTCTGATAATCGAGGATCTGCAAAACCAGTCCAAGGGTCAACCTATGCACCAAGATATCTCTCTGAGCTCCCTTGGTCGATCATGTTAAGAGGGGATCCATAAATCATCCATACGGGACAATCATTGATGGTATATGAGTCCCTTGCAGGCTTGATGTAAAAGCCATGACATTTTTCCCCCTGAGTATGGAGGCCAGTAAGTTTGCAAAAGGCCTCCAAAATTCTAATGTTACGACACATGCCGTCCCAGGAATCACTCAGCAGCACCAGGTTGTCAGCAAACACCATAGCCAAACACCGTGATGGAAACCTTCACCTTCACTCTCGAGTTTACATAGAAGGGAGTCCATCACCAAATTAAACAGCAAAGGTAACATAGGGTCGCCTTGTTGGACACCTGAGAGAATGTATATGGGATCTGTCCTTTCTCTTTCCATGGAAATGTATGTCTTAATATCACGATACATTTCCCTCTCCAACTCTACCTCATGTGAATCCACCCCTCTCTGGACCAGACCCTCAAGTACATGCTGATGGCAAACGGTGTCAAAGGCCTTAGCAATGTCCACGAACACAACCCCCAGATGTTTATGCTCACGCTTAGCTGTTTTCACCACAAGTTGCAATAACTTGAGGTTTTCGGCACAACCTGATGCACAAATAAAACCCTGTTGCCAGGGGTTAATGGGACATGCTTTGGACAGCCTCGCCGTAGCGATCCTGGAAAACAGCCTAATCACCACAGAACCAATAGTGATAGGCCTCCAGTTATTGATATCACCAAGCCTCTCTACATCCGAAGACTTGGGTATCAAGACTGTCCTGCAGTCCCGCAGTGCATCTGGAATAGTACTGGTAATAAGCCAGAGGTTGAAGATCTCAGTCAACCGGGAAAACCTCGGGTCTTTTTTAACAAGTTGACCCAAAGTAATCCCATCTGGCCCGGGAGCGGAGGTTTTACACATCTCACCCGCGTTCTTATCAATCTCCTTTTCAGTAATCAAGGCCTTGAACATGGTATTATCCACCTCCTTATATGAAGGAAAGTTCATTAGGCCACCAAACACAGCAGTTATATCCCACCTTCTTTTAAAATGGTCGTGGACAACACCTGATGGTAATTGGCACTGAAAGGCTTCTGTGCTGTCCAAGATGATACTCATAAGGCGCCGTCTATGTAACTCGTACAACAACTGAAACCTCAGAAATTTCCCCCTTTCAATAGCTCTTTTATGCATCAAATTTGCTGATGCTTTGGATGCTTTTTGGCCACGGGATGTCTGCGTTTTTTGATCCTTGGTAGTTTTAGTTTGGCCAGGCACTCCCAGAATACCAAGAAACACTTCAGAAACATCGTTCACCACCTGACACGGATCTTGCCCATCATGAACTTTCCTGAAGGCCTCCTGATACATGGTGAATTTGCCCGCCGATAATCCCGCTTTGATGACCTCGTGGTATTGGAGCTTTAACTGTCCCTCCTCTGGCAACTTAGCAGACCCAGGAAGATGTTCAATCCCAGTGGCACCCTCTAGTTCTGCATGACCTTTCACGGAGGGACCTCTCGCTAGAAGGTGCCTTTTATCACTTATCTGCTTTGCCGTTTTTGATGGAATATGCTCCGCTATAAGTTTGTTAATATTTCTTTTACCAGCAAACTTTTCCACCAACTGTACCAGGAGAGCCTCCTCCTCATCAGTCCGTACCCGTTTGTGAGCCACTCGGGCTGATGACTCTTTGGGATGGGAGGCAACAATCCGTTCCACATTTCTCACAAGGGGATGTCTTATCCTCTTGTGCTGGCCCAGGCCAATCTTGGTGGCAAATCCACTCTGGCATACCTCACAGACCCACTCCCCAGTGGGAGCCACACTCACCACCCCTTTACAGTGCGGGACATGACAGGAGATACTATGGTAATTCAGATTTTGCTTACCACATTTTCAGCACCTGAAAATGATCTTTCTTTGCCCGTGTGCCCTTTTAAGGTGGTCAATCAGCCCCAGCGTCCTAGTAAACCGAGTCTCACAACGAGGACAAGATGGTTTTTTGTCTGGGATGGACATGACCGGTTTTCTTGTCGTTACACCATCATCAGTGGGAATCTCGCCCCTTGAAATTGTTACTATCTGCACGGGTAATGCTGGAAGCAACCACAACGAATACCGGGAAGGTTGCCAGGCAGCAGCAGGTTTATCTTTTCTCGTGGCTGAATGATAAAGGTGTCTGTTGATCTCCTCCCAAAAGCCTGCTTCGAACAACAGACGTGTCTCTGAGTGCAGGTAATTACAGCACACCCATACCAAGAGATCTCTAAGCTCTTTTTCTGAAATTTCCACCGGCTGTGTGTCGCTATCAGACACGAAAGAATGCAAGCACACCACTGTTCTTCAGGTGAAGGAAGGAAGAGGAAGTTTATTTCCCTGACTCCAACATTTATAGTTTTCCAAAAGTGACAGCGGATTGGAGGGTGATAGGGACACCTCTCCAATGACACTGGTCAAACCAACAGTCCATCGACTTTCTCCTCCTCCATAAAAGAAGACAAAACAATCAGTTATTTACAGAAAGTGTCTGAAAAAGTTCACCACAAGAATGTCCATATCAGAAGGCCTAGAAAATCTTAAAAAACCAGGGTGACATCTCACCCTTTTTCCGTTTAAAAAAGAAAAAAGGAAAAGAAAATGAACAATGTGAAAAGGGAAACATGAACAATATTCAGCATCCACTTGCGGAGGAATCATCGGAGTGATCACTCTCATCATCTGCGTCCGAGTCATCACTCAATGATTCACCCGCTTGATGCCTTTCAGGTTGGTCACGGCTTCCATCTTGCTCGTCGGCTGGATTCTGCCTCTGCGGTCACAGATCAGGGCGAACACATCTCGAAGGTACCCAGCGTACCCCAGTATCTGTGGATACACAAGCATACCCGTGCCCCGAAGCGATAAGGTCATAGGGACCTTCCCACAGTTTGGTGACTTAATTCCGCACCCGAACCTTTGCTCGAGGCTGATGTGCCTCATCCGCAGCCTGCAACGAGAGATGGTGATTCAAAATAACAGGATTATTTGAGTTCTGCGGCACAGTGAGATGACTGATTGTGCACAAGGCTTTTGCCAACCGACTGTGCAGGGTTTCACCCTGCATTCCCCGTTTTTGTTTTTGAAGAACCAGCTTCAGAGTACCATGAGCGCATTCTGCAATAGCTTGACCAGTCAGAGAATGAGTGATACCAAACTTGTGCGAGACACCCCACAACTGCAGGAACTGCCGCACCTTTTGCGATGCGTAAGCAGGACCGTTGTCAGTTTTCACAGCAGAAGGTATGCCCAGAACAGCAAAGGCCTGCCTCCAGTGGGCGAGGACATCACAGGCCTTCTCCCCAGTGTGAGCCGAGGCCCACATTGCAGAGGAGAATGTGTCCACAGTGACATGCACATACTTGAACCGGCCAGACTCGGCAATCTGGGTGACATTGGTCTGCCAAAGCTCCAAGGCCCTAAGGCCTCTGGGGTTTACCCCTGCCGGCAAAGGCGGAGCGAGTGCATGGCAGTCATCACATGACTCAACAATGTCACGAGCCTCAGTTGGCGTCAGCTGAAACTGCTTCTGCAGGGTATGTGCGTTCTGGTGGAAAAACCCATGCGATGCCTTGGCCTGCGCGAGTGTATCAGGCTGAGGCGCTACCCACGCTGGGTTAGCCAACTTGTCAGCCCTCATGTTACCTTCCACTACAAACCTCGGCAAATTGGTGTGACTCCTCACGTGCAGAACATAAAATGGATGAACCCGGGCCTGAATGGCACACCACAGGGTCTTCAGTAAATGAAACAAGGGAGGATTACTGACCTCCTTCAAAACCGAGTGACCCAACCGCTGTGCGAGATCAGCCACATAGGCAGAATCCGTGATCAAGTTGAAAGGTTCCTGGGAAAATTTCTCAAATGCCATGACAGCAGTCCTCAGTTCAACCAATTGGGCTGACCCATCCTCATGACCTTCCAGAACCTACCACTCAGATCCGTCCCTCCAAGTAACAATGCTCTTCCCCTTTTTCCTTGAACCATCAGTGAAGACGGTGGGTCCTTGCATGGGTTCCTGGCTATTTTTGGGCTGCAAAGAGATTTTTGTGGATTTTGCCATATGCAGTAGCCTATGACTGGGCAGATGGTAAATTATCTGCCCTGAAAAGTTTTCCAGAGCACTCTGCAGGGACATACTGTTTGCAAGGCTCCAGTCAAAATCCTCCTGTTGCACCGGGAGCATGATCTTTGCAGGATCCGCACCCATCAATTGCAAACCCCGTTGTCGGCATTTGATTATCAAGCGAGCAATCAGCTCAAACAATGCAGTTGCCGTCTTCTGCGGCTGATGGGGCAGGAAAACCCATTCCAAAATGTGCAAGGAATCGGGCCATTCGTCACTCCATTGGCCAATGATGCCTGTGGGATGCGAATCTGGAGTGGTGATGAACACAGTGATACCAATGGAGGGATCAATGTGATACACTTGGCAAGCCGAAACAGCTTGCTGAACCACCTTCAACGCCTTACCCGCCTCAGGGGTCAATGTGCAAGGTGACTTTGGATCAGAGTCTCCTTTCAACAAATCATACAGAGGAGACAGTTGTGTGTCGGTTAGTCCCAGGTACAGACGGAGCCAAGTGATGACACCTACCAATTTCTGAGCATCATTCAGTGTCTTCACAGAATGTACAAATTGCACCTCCTAGTGACGGATCGTCCGTTCCAGAATTTTGACCCCCAAGTACTTCCAAGGTGGTTGTTGTTGAACCTTTTCTGGAGCCACCTGCAGTCCATGAGCATGCAAAGCATCAAGCAACCAAGGCTGAATCCTCAGCAGCTCATCCTGGGTGGGTGCAGCCACCAAAATGTTGTCCATATAATGATACAGACGTGCATCAGGAAACTGCTTGCAAACTCCAGACAAGGCACGGGCCACATACCACTGGCATATGGCAGGAGAATTGCACATGCCCTGAGGCAATGTCCTCCATTGATATCTCTGTGCGGGCTCAGCCTCGTTAATTGCTGGCACTGAGAAGGCAAACTTCGGTCTGTCATCGGGATGCAAAGGAATCATAAAGAAACAATCCTTCAGATCCACAATGAGGACCGGCCAGTCTGCGGGAAGCATGGTAGGCGATGGCATGCCTGCCTGCAATGTTCCCATGCTTTCCATCACAACATTGACCTTTCGGAGGTCTTGCAACAACCTCCATTTCCCAGATTTCTTTTTGATGCAGAAGACAGGAGTGTTCCAGGGACTGGTAGAAGGCTTCAGATGACCCTGGTCCAACTGTTCCTGCACCAGATTCCGAAGGGCATCCAATTTATCTTGAGGGAGGGGCCACTGCTTTTCCCAGACAGGTTTGTCCACCAGCCACTGTATAGGAGGCGTAGGACACCCTGCGCCCTTCACTGCAGTGGCCCCCATCAAAAATCCGTTCCAATGCGCACCCCCCAGACAGACAGAACATCCCTCCCCCAGAGGTTGGCAGGAGTAGAAGTAACATGAGGCCTAACCCAGGCCGTCTGTCCCTCTGGGTTCATGACCAGCACAGGCTGCTGGCTCACATAACATTGCGCCATCCCTCCCAGGCCCATGACAGACGTCCCCACCAGATCCAAGGGCCACTCCGGGGGCCAGGCGGCAAGGGAGAGAACCGTGACGTCAGCACCGCTGTCGAGAAGCCCGCGGAGGTGGATTTCCGACGGCGTCGCACCAGGAACAGACAGGGTACACAGCATCTCGGGACAGTCCTTGGTCAGGACGGCAGTCCAGTGAACTTGAGGTGGCCCAGTGGATCCAAAGCCACCAGCTCCACACGACTGGTCAGCTGTCCTGCGAACAGAGGACTTAAAGGGCACAAGTTGAGCAAGTCGCGTCCCTTTTGGGATTGTGATGGGGGGGTGGAGACCATGGCACAAATCTGCCCCGTGAAATCCGCATCAATGAGCCCCAGGTTAACAATGATGCCCTGAAGGGTGGCACTAGACCTCCCCATAAGGAGAGCACTCATGCCCCCACCCAAGGGACCAAAAGCATCCAGGGGAACCTTGCGTATTTCAGAAGATTCTAAGACAACTGTTGCTGCAGTGCAGACGTCCACGCCTGCTGATCCGCGGGTGCTGGCTGCAAGCCGGCAAAGGAGACCTCCATTGGCTCCGGGGTCTGGAGAGAAGCTTGTGTCTGAGCGCGCCCCTCCTGCTGCGCGCTCCGCCTCACTTTTCCCGAACCCGGTAAAGCCTGGCCATTAACATGAACAGTCGCCTTGCAAACATTGGACATATGATTCGGCCTACCACACCGACTGCACAAGAACATAGGGAATTTGACCTTCTGTGCTTTCTTTCCCCGCTTCTTGCTAGCCTGCGCAGTCCCCTGCTGTGGCCGCTTGCCCTGCGGCACCGCCCAAACTGGCTGCACAGCGGCAGCCACAGCAGCCAACTTCCGACCCGGGGGAACGATGTCTGCACAGGCCTCTGCCATCTTGGAGATAGTAGGAACACCAGGCATAGCCACTATGACCTTCCTACAAGCAGCATTGCAATTACACCTGACAAGGTTTGCAATCATAACGCTCCTTGCCACAGGATCAGGCACCTGCCTCTCCACAGACGCAATCAGCCTGGCCGCAAATGCCATGAAAGGCTCCTCATCCCCCTGGACAATGGTCGAAAACAGCTGCTTCGGAGCAGCCATTTCCAGGGTCTGAACAATCGCTGCCATGCCCAGCATGTGACACTGGTCAAGCACAAGGGGATCGAATCCAACCTGCCCCTGCACGCTTTCATAAATCCCTGTCCCCATCAGCATGTCAGCAACAGCCCCACGCCTGGGGTCTTGCGGCACCAGCGCAGCATTCTGCACCACTGCTTGGGCCGCCAAACGAGCCCACTTGGTCTCAAAAACACCAAATTGCACAGGGTCAAAAAGAGAATGTGCCACACGAGGGAGATCGTGAGGTGTCAGCACGTCCGCAGCAATCCTCCGGAGAGTCTGCATAACTTCAGCAGACCCCAAACCATGCGCAGCAACTGCTTCACGGAGTTCCTTCTCCAGCTTATACGAAAGGGGCTCATAGGTGTTCTGAGCAATGTCCCTGAGCACAGGGAAAGCCTGGGGACCCCCTGACAAAGCCCCCGCACCTGCCGAGTCCCGGCCCTCGGGTCCCATGGGGACAAGAGAGGATGAGCGACTGGAAGCCAGGTCAACACCACTCGCCCCTGCACCCCCTGCAGCACCGGCAGAGTCAAAGAAACCCACTTCGTGACCCTGCAGATGCCGTGAGGAGACAGGCCCGTTCATCTCGTCAGTCTTGACTTTGGCCTCCCGCCAGAAACGCTCGGGGTGCCTCAGACGCACAGTCGCCTGGCACGCCAGAAGCGTCCAATAGCTTGACGAGGAAGCTCCATGGCCCCGGGCACCCACCGGCCTCCCGCCGGCCATGTCAGCCTTTGCGCTAAAGGTAAACACCTCAGCGCCCTGTTGCACTGCAGATCCGGCAGGGGGCGCCTCGGCGGATGCAGGTGCCAGCACGGCCCGCAAATCTGGCGCAGACCGGGATGAGACTGGCGCAGGGCCCCCGGCCCCCGACATGGGGAAAGAGCGGGATGCAGAGAGAGGTGCGGCCCGCGGAGCCACGTCACTGCTGGGAGGAACAAGGGAACCCGGTAAGCCCCCTATGAGAGCCCATCCCAGGCCACAAAATCCCACAGCGGGCACCGCCCCCACCGAGCGGAGAGGGGCGGGCTGCCCGCCCACCGGAGCGGGGCTGGACGGAGCCCCAATCGGCGCCCCGCCCGCAGCTGCTTCCACCGACTGTGCATGCCCAGCAGGCTGCACAGACCCAGAGACGGGTGACACCCCTCCTCCGGCTGCTTCCACCGACTGCGCATGCCCAGCAGGCTGCGCAGGCTCAAGGATGGGCGAATTCGCCCCCCCCCGCCAAGGAGCCCGAGTGGGGGACGGGCGAGCCCAGCCCCGCCATGCTCAGGGGGAACATGGTGGACACACCACAATTCGGACAACAAGTGGTCACCGAATCGAACCCGAGCCGAGGTGGGCGCTGACCCTCAAAAGCCGGGAAGGCACAAAGAGAGGGCAACTCGTCCCCCGCCCCGCCACCCGGCACACCGTCCCAGGGCGGGGAGGGGGACTCCACATCACACAGAAGCTCAAACTCCCCCTCATCCATGTCCGAGACAGAGGGGCTTCCCTGGGAACTCTGAGGGGTACAGGAACTAGAGCCCTGCAGAACCACCTCACATCGCTTCCACTGCACCAGCAGGGAACCCACGTCCACAGTGCAGTCATCAAGAAGGGCCTCCATGAGGCGGACCCCCAGGAGAGACCACCCCTCCCTGGAGAATGCCGTCGCAGGGTCCGAAAAGAACCCCCGCTCTCGGGCCGATAAAAGCAACATCTCAAAATCATCCCAGGAAACAGACACCTGTCTCCACTCCAGGAGCCCCCTCCAGAGACCCAAAATGAGGGAGTCATCATCGAAACTCACAGAGGTTGCCATCGCCCCAAAAACAACAGGCAAAGCACCAAAAGGGGGGGGAGGGTCTCACCGCGATCCGCTGTCTGTGTCTCAGCCTAGGCTGCAATACACTCGGCGGTCACCAGATGTCGCTATAAGACACGAAAGAACGCAAGCACAACACCGTTCTCAAGGTGAAGGAAAAAAGGGAAGTTTAATTTCTGACTCCAACATTTATAGTTTTCCAAAAGTGACAGCGGATTGGAGGGTGACAGTGACACCTCTCCAATGACACTGGTGTCCTGGTTCAGGACAAAATTAGGGGAAATCTCCAAAAGGGAGTCCCCCCACCCCCCCTTCGGGAAGGAATTCCTCAGAGGAGCAAAGTGGAAAACAAAACCTATTTATTGACAAATAACAAAAGAACACTCCCCAACACAAGAAAAGAAAAGAAAACCAGTTCAGTGTTGTGGAGGGTGCCAAGCTTCTCTTGCAGGCTCCAGAGATCCCGCCGGACGTCGGACGACCCAGGTCAGGTCCAGAGCCGGTCCAGTATCTTCAGGGGAGGGTAAGAAAGAGAGGACGAAAGAAGAGGGAAAAAGGAAAAAAACAGCGCAGAAAACAGCAAAGGGAGAAAAAAAAAAAAGCAGCTATCAGCTAGGGCTAAGGCAGTAGCAAGCAAGCGAAGAAGCAAGCAGAAGCAAGCCGGCCAGCCAGCCAAGCAGCCCCCAAAGCCAGAAGTGCACCCAGTCCCCCTCCCTCCTCCCTCCCCGCCCCTCCGCGGCAAGACGGCCGGGAGGGGAGAGAGAGAGAGAGAGAGAGAGAAAAAAAAACACAGCTGCCAGACATAATACACGATACTGGGATAAAAGCGGTCATCCCACGACACTCCACCCCTTATCCCATATCGTGAATATACAATAAAAACTTCCATTTCACTTACACCTTTGACACTTACGCATTCCTCTCATCTTACTTGCTCAGACCTTTGACACTTACAGTTTCCTTCTGTCTCACATTCAGCAAACAATGACATTCATATATGAGCCTTATCCCACAATCAGGTCTCCCTGAGGTACACACCGTGTTGTTCCATCTTTCTGCATTATCCACCACGTATAACCTGGTCCTTGAGCAAAAACAATCCCACGGATGGGTTTGTCCGTACTCGAGGCAGGGTTGATCCATACTGTCTTTCCCAACAAACCTCTGACATGGGCCACTGGGGCTTTATCCCCATCTACTATATTTAGGAGCTCAGACTGAGCAGGACCCGCTCGGTTGGTGGAACCTCGAGTGTTAACTAACCAGGTAGCCTTCGCCAAATGCTGCTCCCAGTTTTTTAAAGACCCCCCACCCAATGCTTTTAAGGTGGTTTTTAACAATCCATTATACCTTTCCACTTTCCCTGCAGCTGGTGCATGATAGGGGATGTGGTATACCCACTCGATGCCATGTTCCCTAGCCCAAGTATTAATAAGATGGTTTTTAAAATGAGTTCCATTATCCGACTCAATTCTCTCAGGAGTACCGTGCCTCCAAAGGACCTGCTTTTCAAGGCCCAAGATAGTGTTACGAGCTGTGGCATGAGACACAGGGTAGGTTTCCAACCATCCCGTGGTGGCTTCTACCATGGTTAGTACATAGCGCTTGCCTTGGCGGGTTTGAGGCAGCGTGATGTAATCAATCTGCCAGGCCTCCCCGTATTTGTACTTAGACCACCGCCCACCGTACCAGAGGGGCTTCAGCCGTTTGGCCTGCTTAATGGCAACGCACGTCTCACAGTCACGAATAACCTGAGAGATACTGTCCATGGTTAGATCCACCCCTCGGTCTCGTGCCCATTTATAGGTGGCATCTCTACCCTGGTGGCCTGAGGCATCATGGGCCCATCGTGCCAAGAATAACTCTCCCTTATGCTCCCAGTCGAGGTCTATCTTCAACTCCCCTATCTTTGCAGCCTGATGTACTTGCTGGTTGTTTTGCTGCTCTTCATTAGCTCTACTTCTGGGGACATGGGCATCTACATGCCGAACCTTCACAGGTAACTTCTCTAACGAGTAGCGATATCTTTCCACTCTTCCGCAGCCCAAATTGGTTTTCCTCTGCGCTGCCAGTTCGCCTCTTTCCATCTCTTCAGCCATCCCCATAGAGCGTTGGCTGCCATCCAAGAATCGGTATACAAATAGAGCCTTGGCCACTTCTCTCTCTCTGCAATACCTAGGGCCAGTTGAATAGCTTTGATTTCAGCAAATTGACTGGATTCACCTTCTCCTTCAGTAGCCTCCGCAACCCGTCGAGTGGGACTCCATACAGCTGCTTTCCACCTCCGTTTCATCCCTATGATGCGACAAGAACCATCGGTGAATAAAGCGTAACGTGTTTCTTCTGCTGGCAACTGATTGTATGGTGGAGCTTCCTCAACCCGGGTCACTGGCTCTTGTTCCTCATCCGCGACACTAAAGCTCTCACCTTCGGGCCAATTTGTAATTATTTCCAGGATCCCAGGGCGATTTAACTTCCCAATTCGAGCGCGCTGCGTAATGAGGGCAATCCACTTACTCCAAGTAGCATTGGTGGCATGGTGGGTAGAGGGAACCTTTCCTCTGAACATCCATCCCAGCACCGGTAGTCGGGGTGCCAGAAGAAGTTGTGCCTCCGTACCAATCACCTCCGAGGCGGCTTGAACTCCTTCATAGGCGGCCAAGATTTCTTTTTCTGTTGGGGTATAGTTATCTTCAGACCCCCTGTAGCTCCGACTCCAAAATCCCAATGGTCGGCCTCGGGTCTCGCCAGGCACCTTCTGCCAAAGGCTCAGACCATGGCTCCCGGCCGCAGAGAGCACGTTCTTCACATCTGGTCCCGTCCTAACTGGACCAAGGGCTACAGCATGAGCGATCTCCTGCTTGATTTGGACAAACGCGTGCTGCTGCTCAGGGCCCCAATGGAAGTCGTTCTTCTTGCGGGTAACCAGATAAAGGGTCTCACAATCTGACTATACTCGGGGATGTGCATCCTCCAGAAACCTATAGCACCTAAGAAGGCTTGTGTTTCCTTCTTATCAGTTGGTGGGGACATAGCAGTGATTTTGTTAATAACATCCGCAGGAATCTGACGCCGTCCATCTTGCCACTTCACCCCCAAGAACTGAATTTCTCGGGCAGGTCCCTTGACTTTGCTCTTCTTAATGGCAAATCCAACTTTCAGGAGAATATGAATGATCTTCTCTCCTTTCTCGAACACTTCCATTGCCGTGTTCCCCCAGACAATGATATCATCAATATATTGTAAATGTTCTGGAGCCTCACCCTCTTCTAGTGCAGCCTGGATCAGTCCATGACAGATGGTAGGGCTGTGTTTCCACCCCTGGGGCAGTCGGTTCCAGGTATACTGCACTCCCCTCCATGTAAAAGCAAACTGAGGCCTGCATTCTGTTGCCAGAGGGATGGAGAAAAACGCGTTAGCAATATCGATGGTCGCGTACCACTTTGCTGCCTTGGACTCCAGCTCGTACTGCAGTTCCAGTATGTCCGGTACAGCCGCACTCAGTGGTGGAGTCACTTCATTCAAGGCACGATAGTCCACTGTCAATCTCCATTCTCCGTCAGATTTTCGTACGGGCCAGATAGGGCTGTTAAAGGGTGAGTGGGTTTTACTGACCACCCCTTGGCTCTCCAGCTCTCGAATCATCTTGTGGATGGGGATCACGGCATCTCGATTCGTCCGGTATTGCCTGCGGTGCACTGTCGAAGTGGCAATTGGTACTCGTTGCTCCTCTACCTTCAAGAGTCCTACTGCAGATGGGTTCTCTGATAATCCAGATAAGGTATTCAATTGTTTAATACCCTCTATCTCCACTGCAGCTATTCCAAAAGCCCACCTGAATCCTTTAGGATCTTTGTAATAGCCATTCCGGAGGAAGTCTATGCCCAAAATACACGGAGCCTCTGGACCAGTCACAATCGGATGTTCCTGCCACTCCTTCCCAGTCAAGCTCACCTCAGCTTCCAACAAAGTCAACTGTTGTGATCCCCCCGTCACTCCAGCAATGGAAACAGGTTCTGTCCCCACGTATTCTGATGGCATTAAGGTACACTGTGATCCAGTGTCAACCAATGCTTCATAGTCTTGTGGCTCTGATGTGCCAGGCCATCTGATCCACACCTTCCAAAAAACTCGATTTTCCCGTGCCTCTTCCTGGCTAGAGGCAGGGCCCCTCTAAGCCAGATTGTCCTTCTTTCCTTGGGCGTATGCCTTAGAAGTTCCTTCAAGGGGATCGGACATGTCATCGTCATACTCAACATCTCGGCTGCGAGCAACCGGAGCTGCCCTCTTTTTGGTGATACTTCCTCTTCTCTTCAAATCACGCACCCGTTGTGCCAAAGCAGCAGTGGGTTCTCCATCCCATTTCCTCATGTCTTCTCCAGACTCACGCAGAAAGGCCCATAACTCAGCCCGTGGGGTGTACCTTCTCTCGCCATCAAAGGAGCGCCAGCGTTGGATACTAGGGCCTCTAATTTGCACAGCCGAGATTTGAATAAGGTCCTCCTTAATCTCTTCCCGGAGTTTCTTATGATTCTCCTCTATTTTGTCCTCTAGTTTCCGCAGTTGTGATTCCACTGCTGCAATTCTGGCATGAGTTGGTCCATGCACAGCAACTGCATACGCTCGAAGCTTCTTCGCCATATCAAGCACAGTCTCATATGTATCATCCCGCTTCATTATTGCCAGAGCAGAAGCGTATTCAGGTGGTCCAAGTCGCACAAGTTTCCTCCGCATTACAGGTGTGCATGTGGTGGGTTGACAGGAAATAGGTTTTCTGGGAATGGAGTGGTCAGAGGCCAATGGGTGTTCAGATTCTGAAATTGGCACCTGTTTTGACCATTGGGGTATTGGTTACGCCTCTGAGAACACAGGGGTTAAAAGCAGAGCTGTCCCCTGGGAACTTCCTTTTGGTTTTTAGCTGGGGAGCTGGTCAGACCTCCCCCGTCCGGCCCTGCCGGCTGGGCGGGGGAGGGGACCTGCGGCCTTGAGGTAAGCTGAGTTTTGGGACGGAGAGGGGCTTGAAGGCCCCCGGGATGGAAGGGTGGAGGTGCACCAGGAGCCTTGTGCAGCCCTCCCAGGAGAGAAGCCCCGCCGAGAAATTTGGGCAGCCCCCCCCCCCCCCCCTGGGAGATGAGAGACAGAAGCCGCGCTCAGTGTACGGGGCTGTGGCCTTGAAGGCCTCGGAGTTGGCGGCATGCCCGGCTCGTGGAGAAGGGGAGGAAAGTGCAGCGGAGAAAGAATCTGGCCGCCTGTAGAAGCCTTTAACCCCTGTTTGGACAATGAAAATCTTGCAGAGCATTGACCCTTTCTGGAGCAGGAAATAGGCAGGTGTGTTGTGAATGCGGGGTTGTGAGAGAACCCCAGATGGCAAGAGATAAGAAGTGGCTGTTGCTGGACGCTTTTTGTCAGCCATGGACAGAACCATGCTTCCTTGTGACACAGAGGCTGCATCCAGGGGGAGGCGGTGGCTCGGACCGAGAGGGTTCAGTTGGAGACCCCCCGGCCCCAGGGGGTAGAGAAATATGGGGGGGACAAAGGATGTCCCGAAGGATTAGTGTTGGAGACCCCCCGGCCCCAGGGGGTAGAGAAATATGGGGGGGACAAAGGATGTCCCAAAGGTGAGACTGTGCCTTTTTGGAAGGAGACAAAGCATCCTTAAAAAGACAACCCTTGAAGCAGCTCTGGTCCATGTTCATGTGGTGAGAGCACTGGACATGAAAAGGAAGAGGTCACCATGGCCCAAGAAGGACTTCTCCTCTTGATAGACTGAAGATTGAGTATTTACAGAGTGATGACAGACTGAGAGTTGAACTTTGAGAGATGTATTGGGAGAATTTGGTAGGGGGGAGGAGGAAATGCTTTTGTGAAATTTTCATTGTCCGTGTGTGTGTATGTGTCTGTGTGTGTGTGTGTTTTGTTTGTAGTTTAGTTAATAAACCTTTTGTTCCCTTTAGTCTTAAGCTAGAAGCCTGCTTTGCTTATTCCTGGCCCCATCTCACAGCAGACACCAGGGAAGAGGTATTTTTCATGGGGGCGCTGGCATTGTGCATTGTGCCAGTGTCAAACCATGACAACTGGTTAAACCCACAGTCCATCAACTCTCTCCTCCTCCATAAAAGACTGCAAAACAACGAGTTATTTACAGAAAGTGTGTGAGAAAGCTCACTACAAGAATGTCAACATCAGAAGGCTTAGAAAATCTTAAAAAAACAGGGTGACAGAAGAATACTCCATTTGTTGTGTTGTCGTTGCCTTCTTTGATGTCGCTTTCTTTTTGTAAATTGTTGGAAAAAATCGCTGCAATGTTGCAGTCTCGCCACCAGATGGCGCTGTGGCTTGGCCAACCAGGTCTAGCATGTCCTGCATTGTGGTCATCCCACCATGTGGTGGCGCTGTTGCTCACCGCAATGGCGTCGCGCCTGTGCTCGACTCCTGTTCGGCTGACTGCAGTGTTCACGATTTTGAGTAAGACTGAGACTGTGCGATTTTTGACTGAGCCAGCAATCGAGATTGGATACGTGAACGTCTCCCCGGGACAGAAGAGGTTTGGATCAAAGGGACTGGGATTGAAGGGACTGGAATCAGAGAAGGGGTGGAGCTCCAGGATGTCGAACCCTGAGCACGCCCCTTCCTTGCCCGTGTCCTCACGGGGGAGCGGACCCACTTCCGACCGCTTCCACGCGCATCTTTCACGCACGCACAATCTTGGGAACGCCTCCTGCCTCCCCTAGACTGACGTCACTGTCTCCGTCCCGTTCTGCCTCCGAAGTCTCCTCCCTAGCTTGATCTGTCTCAGATTCTCTCTCCTCCTCCTCTGACGCTGTATCCACCTCCCCAACCGTTGCGCGCAATTCCCGCTCCGCTTGTGCCTGTGCCCACGCCGCAATTTGAGCCAACTTTCGTGTGCCAATTTCTGGGTGCAGCGTCATCACCGCGCACCTCCCGCGCCTCCCTACGGGTGCCGGCTGGGACTCTGCAGCTGCCCCGCCTGGCTTGCCCCCCGCGTCTGACGCAGTGGCTTCGCTCTGAGAGCCCTCCCCGGGTGTCTCGCAAATTCTGCCTTTTGCGCGTCTTTGGCACTGCTTTGCCTGGAACTGCTGCTGCCACCGGCGCCACTCCTGCGCGAACCGCTTCAGACCCCATGTCTCCCACCGCCTCCATACCCCCCTCGCTGGCTAGCACTGCCGCCGCAGCCCGAGGCTGTCGTTGCCTGCCGCCTGCCGCTGCGCGACCGTGCCTGCCGTGAGAGAGTTTTCCCCCTCCCCCTCCAGTCCCACTTCGACTCCCCTTCCTGACTCTACTGTTTTCCCTCTCTTACGTCCCTTTGGCTCTCATGAATCGGGGGGACGCGCCCCAATAATGGCACAGTTCGACTCTTCGGTCTCGCTTGGGGAAATTTCAACCCTGAGCTCTCCCGGGAGTGAGATCGTGTCTGAGTCAGAGCCCGAAAACCCTGAAATATCTGGGGTTTCTGGGCGTTTTGGAGGTCCCGCGGACTTGCGGGATGGTGAGGGAATTTCCTCCTGCTCCCCTTCCATGGGAGCTGTCTCCCCTGGGACAATTGGAACTAGAGCCAACCTCCGTTTCTGGCTTTGCTCCTCTCCCTCTGCCTCTGTGGGAGTTTTAACAAGCTGCTGTTTGGCAACCCTCCTAGACTTTGCTGAGGTTGCCTTCAACATCACCCTCGCAGGTGATAAGAGTTTCATGGCCGTTTTGTCCTTTCTAGTAGCTGCATGATAAAGATGCCTATTGATTTCCTGCCAAAAACCTACTTCAAACAACAGATGCGTCTCTAAATACGGGTAGTTACAACACACCCATAACAAGAGATCTTTAAGTTCTCTCTTTGAAATTGCAATGGGATGTGCCCCTGCCACACCCTGTAAGGCGAACAAAATCTGTTACTGTTCTTGGGAATATGTGCCCCCCATGTTCTTGATTTTGACCTTCTTACCAAATCTGAGTCGTCAGGGCAGTCCGAAGGTCCTGGTCACCGGCCAGCAGTTCACAGGAGAGTGGATCCAGGTGCGCTTCTGGCTCCGCTCCGGACTGTTCTGCTACGAGTCTCTTCAGCAGAAGTGGGAGTGCGATGTTCTCGATGCTGCTTCTTCAGGCTCTTCTTCGAAGCTGTTCTGGCTGCTTCCCAAGGAGGCTTATCAGTGCCCTCCTGGGAGCGAGTCTAGCCTGGGAGCTGCCTGCTCGCTGCCTGCTCGCTCACCCACTCGGAGCTCACTTCGAGCCCACCTGGAGCCCACCCAGGGATGCCAAGTCTCAGGTCAGCTCTTTTGTTCTCTGCCCCAAGATGTGTGGCGTGGTTCTGTGGCAGCCCGCGCTCTGAAGAATGAGTCTGGACTCTTCGCTGTTCGGTCTTCAAGTTGTTTATTATTTCTTATCTACAAAGTTTTCTCTCTACCCAGCTGAGGTCCGCTCAGCACGGCAGCCACAAGCACACTCCACCGTCCCTGATGCGGTGTCATATTTTTATACCCCAAACTACATATATCATACTTACTTTTAATTCCCAATACCTATCACCTATGTTAGACAGTGCATTTCTATTCTAAACCAATCCCCAAGTGCCAACATCACAGCAGAAAATGGAGAAGAAGAAGAAGAAAGAAGAAGGACGAGACACGCCCTGATTCCTCCATCTTGTCCCCATAACCCCTCTACCAAAAATCCTAAAATCTACATTTTCACCCTGTGAATACCCTGTTATTACGCCATTCAAACCTGTGTGGCTTTGTCATCCCCATACCAAGCTGGCAATTTGTTAGAAGGATCAAAGTCAAGCCACCAGGCGTTCTGGGCACCATGCCAGGGTCTCCGAGCCTCCAACGGGGTCCTCGGCAACTCTGGACATCTTGAAGGATGTGCTGAGTTCCCACACACCTTAACCTAATACATGCTTTGCTCTTATTCCTCTTTGATCTCATCTCACATTTTTTATCTTATGACTTGCCCAAAATTCATTTGAACTGTTCCGTAACCTTACCTGCTACTGAGGTCGGGCTAACTGGCCTATAATTACCAGGATCCTCCATCCCACCCTTTTTATGATTGGGCATCACATTGCCCAGCTCCCAGTCATCTAGAACCTCACCAGTGAGCCAGGACTGCTGGTAAATGATGGAGAGCAGCTTCACAAGCTCATCTGCCAACTCCCTCATCACCTTGGGATGGATCCCATCTGTTCCCATGGATTTATGAAAATCCAAGTGGCTCAGCAGTTCTCTGACTGCCTCCTCTTGGATAATGGGGGCACCATTCTGCTCCCTGACACCACCGAGCAACCCAAGAGGACAGTTATTCTGAAGGCAAGTCTTCCCACTAAAAACTGAGACAAAGAAGGCATTAGGCACCTCTGACTTCTCCTTGTCTGCAGTTACAAAGTTCCCTTCTGCTTCTGATAAAGAACAAAGGTTAGTCTTACTCTTCCTTTTACTATTAATATATGTGTAAAAACATTTTTTGTTGTCCTTTACAGGAGTTACCATTTTCACAGAATCACAGAATTACAGAATTTCTAGGTTGGAAGAGACCTTTAAGATCATCGAGTCCAACCCATCTTCTAACACCTCAACTAGATCACGGCACCAAGTGCCAGATCCAGTCTTTTTTAAAACACATCGAGAGATAATGATTCCACCACCTCCCTGGGAAGATGATTCCAGTATTTGACCACTCTTTCTGTGAAAAACTTCCTCCTTAATTCTAGCCTGTATCTCCCTTGGCGCAGCTTGAGACTGTGTCCTCTTGTTCTGTCTGTTGTTGCCCGGAGAAAGAGACCGACCCCCAACTCACCACAACCACCCTTCAGGAAGTTGAAGAGAGTGATAAGGTCACCTCTGAGTCTCCTTTTCTCCAGGCTGAACAACCCCAGCTCCCTCAGTCGCTCCTCATACAGCTTGTGTTCCAAGCCCCTCACCAGCCTCGTTGCTCTTCTTTGGACACGCTCAAGCATCTCAACGTCCCTCCTAAACTGAGGGGCCCAGAACTGGACACAGCACTCAAGGTGTGGCCTCACCAGTGCCGAGTACAGGGGCACAATGACCTCCCTGCTCCTGCTGGCCACACCATTCCTGATCCAGGCCAGGATGCCATTGGCCTTCTTGGCCACCTGGGCACACTGCTGGCTCATGTTCAGCCGGCTGTCACCAGCACCCCCAGGTCCCTTTCCACCTGGGCACTGTCCAGCCACACCGTCCCCAGCCTATAACGTTGCAGGGGGTTATTGTGGCCAAAGTGCAGAACTCGGCACTTGGACTTATTGAACTTCATCCCATTGGTTTCTGCCCATCCATCCAACCGTTCCAAGTCCCTCTGCAAAGCCCTCTGTCCCCCTAATAGATCGACACACGCTCCCAGCTTAGTGTCATCTGCAAATTTGCTAATGAAAGACTCTAAACCCTCATCCATGTCATCAATAAAAATATTAAACAGAACTGGTCCCAGCACAGAGCCCTGAGGGACACCACTGGTGCCTGGCTGCCAGCTGGATGCAGCTCTGTTCACCACCACTCTCTGAGGCCGGCCATGCAGCCAGTTCCTAACCCAGCACGGAGTGCTCCTGTCCAAGCCACGAGCTGCCAGCTTGTCTAGGAGTGTGCTGTGGGAGACAGTGTCAAAGGCCTTGCTGAAATCCAAATAAACAACATCTACAGCCTTCCCTGCATCCACTAGGCGGGTTACCTGGTCATAAAAGGTGACCAGGTTGGTTAAACATGACCTACCCCTCCTGAACCCATGCTGACTGGGTCTAATACCCTGGCCATCCTGTAAATTCTTTGTGATGGCACTTAATATAAACTCTTCCATTATTTTGCCAGGTACTGAGGTCAGGCTGACTGGTCTATAATCACCAGGATCTTCCTTTGCGCCCTTTTTGTGAATAGGTATCACATTGGCCAGCTTCCAGTCATCCGGAACCTCACCAGTGAGCCAGGACTGTTGGTAAATGATGGAGAGTGGCTTTGCAAGCTCATTTGCCAGCTCTCTCATTACCCTGGGGTGGATCTCGTCTGGTCCCATAGATTTATGAACATCCAAGCATTTCAGTAATTCTTTGACTGCCTCCTCTTGGATAATGGGGGGACCATTCTGCTCCCTGACACCATCTACCAGCCCAGGCGGGCAGGTGTCTTGAGGGCAAGTCATCTTCCCACTAAAAACTGAGGCAAAGTCGGCATTAAGCACTTCTGCCTTCTCCTCGTCTCCAGATACTAAGTTCCCTCCCTTGTCCAATAAAGAACAAAGGCTGGTCTTACCCTTCCTTCTAGCGTTAATGTATTTGTAAAAACATTTTTTATTATCCTTTACAGAAGTCGCCATTCTAACTTCAAACTGAGCTTTGGCCTCCCTAATTTTTTTTCTGCATACTCTAGCAGCCTTCTTAAATACTTCCTTAGAGACCTGACCCTCCTTCCAATGTTGATACATCCTCTTTTTATTCCTAAGTTCCTCCAAAACCTCCTTGCCCAGCCAGGCTGGACGTTTACCCCGTTGACTGATCTTTCGGCGACACAGGGACAGTCTGTTCCTGTGCCCTCAAGATCTCTGTTTTGAGGCATGCCCAGCTTTCCTGAACTCCTTTGTTTTTAAGGGCTTCTTCCCAAGGAACTCTCTGAATAAGTCTCCTAAATAGGTCAAAGTCTGCCCTTCGGAAGTCTAATGCAAGAGTCTTACTGGTGCTCCTCCTGACTTCACCAAATATTGAGAATTCTATTATTTCATGATCACTCTGCCCCAAGCGACCTCCAACCACCACATCTCCCACCAGCCCATCTCTGTTTGCAAACAGCAGATCTAACATAGTCCCTCCCCTGGTGGGCTCACCCACCAGCTGCGACAAAAAGTTGTCCTCTATACATTCTAAGAATTTCCTGGACTGACTTTTTACTGCTGTATTAAGTTCCCAGCAGATGTCTGGTAGGTTGAAGTCACCCACAAGAACAAGGGCTGATGATCTTAAAACATTGTCTAGCTGCTTATAGAATAAGTCGTCTACCTCTTCTTCCTGGTTGGGTGGACTCAGCTTTAGCCTCCCTAATTTTTCTTAGCAGCCTCCTTAAATACTTCCTGAGAGACCTGACCATCCTTCCAAAGACAATACATTCTTTTTTTATTCCTGAATTTCTCCAAAACCTTTTTGCCCATCCAGGCTGGACATTTGCCTCCTTGACTTGTCTTCTGGCGCACATGGACAGTTTGTTCCTGTGCCCTCAAGATCTCCATTTTCAAGCATGCCCACCCTTCTTGAACTCCTTTGTTTTTAAGGACTACTTCCCAAGGAACTCTCTTCTTGGGTTTTTGTGGTTGAGATGACAACCGAGATATTAGAAAGTCTTTTTTTTCTCAGCTTTGCGACTGAAGAAGTGTTGCAGCCTGAATAGCTGCTAGTAAAGTCTAAGGTAAAGAAGCAAAAAGGGCTTTTGCATAATACCTACAGGTGTTTAATTCAGGTGTTTAATTCTCTCTTCAGGTGAGATGTTCAGGTCCCAGACACACACACTTGGAGGGTCAAGCTCTCTCTCTCCAGGGGCCTGGGGCTGACCCTGGTCTCGGGGCAGTACAGAGATAAGGGCCAGTCAGGGAAATGGGAGGGAGTGGCTCAGGAACATAGGGACAGACATAGGAACAGGGGAAGGAGCCAGTGGGGTGTAACTTAGGAGATGCCCCCCAGGGCCTCCACAAAGAAGAAGTTGAGATTCATCAGTTCTGCTTTTCAAGGTTGCTTATTTTTTCTTATCTATTACATTCTTTCCCTGACCTGTTGAGATCTGTCCAGCAGGTCAGGTTGTGGCACAGTCTTTGCTTTTGGGGTGGTGTTAACTTTTTATACTACAAACCACGCGTACTTTATTTACAATAATTTTCTAATACTTATCACTTATGTTAGACAGTCTGTCTCTACTCTAAACCAATCAAAAAGTGTCACCATCCCAGCAGAAGATGGAGGACAAGAAAAAGGAGAAGAAGGACAGGACACGCTCAGATACTTCTTTTGTGCCAAGGTCTTTCAGCTCTTTGCTATGGTCTCAAAGCACTTAGGGTAGCTAGAGGAATGTCTTGGGTCTCAACACTCTCTGATTAAGTCTCCTGAACAGGCCAAAGTCTGCCCCCCAAAAGTCCAGTGTAAAAGTCTTATTAATGTTCTTCTTGACTTCACCAAATATTGAGAATTTTATAATTTCATGATAACTATGCCCCAAGAGGCCCCCAACCACCACATCTCCCACCAACCCACCTTTATTTGCAAATAACAGGTCTAACATAGTCCCTCCCCTGGTGGCCTCACCCACCAGCTGCAACAAAAATTGTCCTCCACAACTCTAAAGATTTCCTGGACTGCCTTTTTTCAGCTGTATTGAGTTCCCAGCAAATGTCTGGCAACTTGAAATCACCAACAAGAACCAGGGCTGATGATCCTGAAACATCCTCTAGCTGTTTATAGAATGAATTGTGTTGCTATTGAGTAAGAAACTGCACAGATTCACAAGAAAGCTGGTTTGCACAGGGCAGCTTTAATATGAAAATTCTCTCTTTTTATAGACTGTTCCAATACATTTCACCTAATTAACAAAAACACCTCTCTTATAAAAAATCTTTGAGAAAAACAGGAAGACAGAGAATAAGAAAATACCACCTGCAGGTTTTTTTTTATAATAACAAGCTATCATTGTTTCTCTACAACTCCCTAGAAGTCTCACAAGTCGGCCGTGAGAAAACTTACCTGGTTTTCTCACTCTGACCAGGCTGTTACACCCACAGGTTCCCCTTTGTGTTTAAAGGAGGAGGTGGTGTTTGTAACCCTCTGTGGGGCCCCTTGTAGGAAGGAGAACAAACACAGCTCCACAGGTTCCTCTAGCAGTTGTTAGCTATCAATCAGAACCTCAATCGGATGCCAATTTAAAATGGTCAGAGATCAGATCTTGTGATTCCCTCTTACAAGAAATGCACTATCAATCTTAAAATCATTTACTTATTCTAATACAATCTCAATACTAAGTCTAATATAATAACAACTTATCATTAATTTGTTCAAGGAACTGACAGTCTTAGTCTGTCAACAGTCCTTTTTCAGAAGCAAAGAAAGGATGGAATGTTCATTCCCCACTCGTGATTGATGGTCGTCATCTTGATCATCATTCGGAGGTTGCCTTTTGGCCACATGCTGGTTTTGGTGTCACAAACCAGGGTGGACACACCTCGCAGGTACCCATCGCACTCCAGTATCTGTGGAAACACATGCAGACCCTCTTGCTTCTTCTGGTGAGATCAGCGGTTGCAGGTTGAAACCCCATGGACAAAAGGAGATACAAAAGCAAAGAAAAGGGAAAAGGCTCTTCCCTAAAACCATGGTTGACCCAAAATTGCTGTGCATGAAGACTCAAAGAAGAAAAAGGGGATTGTAAGTACTCTTTCGGGAGAGGGGGCAGGTATGGGGGGATGAATGTGTGTATGAATGAGATGTGGGCTGCTTATCCCAGACCTGCAAAGTGAGTGACGAGTCTCCCATGCTGCAGTTCCGTTCTTTTGCAAGAAAAATGGCAGGTAAAGAGACAAAGCGAAAGATAAAAGGAATGAGAGAATCCCCTGGGGGTAACTGGGACTGGGTCTCAGGGAAGGGGTGGGACCCCTTGGAGAGAGGAAGGTGAGGGTTTTCCTGGCGCAATCAACTGGGAAAGTGGGATAAAAAGTGGAGGGGTCCCCTAAACTTTGCTGGATTGAGGGATGAATAAAAATGCCCAAGAACATCCAGGGTTGAACAACACAGCTGGGTTGAGGGATGAAGATGCCCAAGAACATCCAGGGTTGAACAACACTGCTGGATTGAGGGATAAAGCTGCCCAAGAACATCCAGGGTTGAACAACACCGCTAGATTGAGGGATACCCAAGAAAATCCGGGGCTGGCCAGGAACATTTTGAGATTTTATAATACCCATGGGTGGATATTAACAAGTGACTTGAGAACAAAGGTACCTTATTTTTGTGTTGTCCAGTTGTGAGTGGAAGTGAGTGAGACAAATAAATAACAGTGAGTGAGTATGAATGAAAGTATACGTAATATAGATTACTTAACTTTATTTTCTGCAGGAAGGTGGATTGTGTGGGATAATATCAGAAAGGAAGGATTTTCTGTACTGTGAGGAATGTTCAAGCTGTCAGGGGAATGGATTGCAGCAGGGATGAGTGGGTGGAGTCCTGGGGAAATGAGATAAGGAACCAGAGAAGAGAGCAGGGACCCTCTGGAAATACTGTCTCTCCCTGTCTCCAGTTTCTCTGCTCACGCCAGAAGCTCCAGTCTCCCCACCCACACCAGCTTCTCTGTCTGAGCCAAGAGCTTCAGCCCTCCTCACCCATACCGGGCATGATCACTCCCGTCCCTGCTGTGGCTTCTCCCCAGCTGACTGCTCCTGCACCTACCCCTGTTTCTTCCTTGATTCCAGCTACACTGTTGAATTCTGCTCCTCCCTCTGTCCCCTTTTGGATCTGGCTTTACAGCCAACTCTCAGCCTGGTCTCTGTTCCCTCGGTGATTTCAGCTCCCTCTGTATCCATGGGGGAGGTTCAGGAAGGAGACAGAGCCCCGGCGGGGTCAGGGTCCCGGGAGAGGACTGGGGATGCCAGTTTCTGCTGTAGGGGGGAGGTCACCCTCACTTAGGAGGAGGCCTGGGGATGGTTCAGGGGCTGTGCCCGGCTGGGGAGTGGGAAGAACATGGGCTCTGTTTTCTGAGGGATTACTGCCATCTGGAGCCTTTGATAACTTTAAAAGTAGGCCCCCAAGAGGAAGTATTAGAATTTATAGTTCATACTGATGCAGAGAGAACTTATGCAGTAGATGTTCCAGGAGGATGTGATGTAGGTGGTGTCACGGTGGAATGGCAGGGGGAAGAGGAGAAGGGTTTAATATCTCTGTCATTAAAAATGTAGTAATTAAAGGGGAAGCCAGAATGGGGGTAGGAGATGTCTTCTTAGTTCCTGGAGCAGGTGTCAGCTTCTTGGGAAAAGACTTACAAAACCAGCTGGGAATAGAGGTTATAGCAGCAGAAGAAAGGGCTGTGGTCAAACTCTTAGAAATAAACTAGTTGTGTGTACACCTCATGTGGTCCAAAATGTGTTAAAAGCAAAAAGGGGGAAAACAAAGGAAAAGAAAAAGCTGGGGAAAAATGATTAGCAGACTCTAAGATGTCAAAATTGAAATAATGATAACAGTAAAAGTAAACACAAGTTTGAATCCAGCTCAATTTTTATGGAAAACAAAAAGGTACCTTAACACATGATTGTTCAGAAATTGTGCAATACCAAACTGAAGTTCAGCATGATCTAGCAGAACAAGCCCTCCTAGAGGGGGAAAAGATATATTTGGTGGTTCATCCAAATGCTTCTGAAAGAAAAAGAATACCTGGGGATGTTGTCTTACATACCAAGAGATTATCATTAAGTGCAAGGATCCATACCGCCAGAGTTCCGTGCCTCCTCGATGTTTCTCGTAGGCAGCTCCTCTAAGCCTGATGCAGTAGCTATCATCTGACTCCAGAGCCCACCAATCCACTCTTTTATACCACTTGTTCTTATTGGCTACAGGTGTGGCCTGTTAAGATCAAGCCTGCTCCTAAAGTAATTGGGTCAGCTGCAACTCTTTAGGATAAGATTACATTCTATACCACCTTCATTTACCCATACTGTATCCCCGACATGGGGATGCCAGGGTGAGGGTTGTTGATGTTGTGAGGTGTTTGACCGCTCTTGTGCGAGCGGCAGAGTCTCGGGGCTGTGGCAGGGGCTGATCCATGTGGGTGTCCCGGCGTGACAACTTCCAGTGTTTGCCCACCCGGTGGAGGCGGCGCGGGGCGCGGGTTTGTGTGGGGCGCCGCTGGGGTTCGGGAGCTGGCTTGGTGGTGCCGGGGTCTCGGAGGGCGCGGGGTTGCCGGACACGCTCACCAGCCCGGCAGCGGTGCTGGGCACGGTTTGCACAGTTTGCTGCTGAGGAGCGGGGCTGGCTCAGTGACGGAGCTGCCAGGGGGGTTGGCTCCCAGCCTGCCGGGGTCCCCAGTGCAGGGCAGCAGCCTCAGCCCCAGTAGGGGGGTGAAGAGAGAGAGAGAAGGGGTGAAATGGAGGTCAGGCACACCCCCAAGGTCCCCGCAGAGGTGGCTGTCTGCGAGCCCCCCTGCTCCCAGAGTGAGCTGCCAGCTCGCCCTTGCCGGGGCCGCTGCGGTGCGGTGGCGGCAGCAGGAGAGGAGCGAGGGACAGCGTTGAAGGCGCTGCTGTGAGTGAAGAGAGAGAGAAGGGAGGGGGGCGTGAGAATGAGCGATGAGACCAAGGCAGAGATAGCCTTGATCTCCTGCTAATTCTCAAAACCTCGCCAAGTCGTTTATTTTTGTTCTCTTAAAGCAAGATTCTTTCTTTTTTTCTTTCTCTCTTTTTGCTGTTAGGATGGGGGGTTTTTGCTCTGGGAAGTTGTTAGAAGGATGGGTCTGTGAAGGCTAAACAGCTAAATAATGCTCAGAGGATAAAAGGCAATAGATGTTAAGACTGACCTGGCTCTTTTTTTTGTTTGTTGTTTTTTTTTGTTTGTTTGTTTTTTGGTTTGTTTTTGTTGGTTGGTTGTTGTTGGTTGGTTGTTGGTTGTTGGTTGGGGTTTTTTGTTTAACTAATTGTGGCTCACAAGAAGAGGAATTTGCCTCTGCATTTTCCCTTTAGAGCTGTTAAGGCTTCCTGCCTTAGAAAGAAAGGGAAGCATCCTAAGCATGGCAAGTCCCTCTTTCTCTAGGAGAACTGTCCTTTACGGGATCCCAAGAGCTGAACAGCCTAGCGCGGCTGAAGACCCAGCTGGGTACAAGAAGAACAAGCAGCTGTGGCCAAAAAAAAACCAAAAAAACCAACTTGTTGCTAAACCCAGCAAGTTTTGAAGAATGCTAATGGCAAATCCTGATATAGAGTTACCTTTCCTCCAGTCACTGTTCCTGTGCTATTGAGAAGTCCTTTTCAGGTACTACTGACAACTGAGGCAGCAATCCAAGCCAAGGGAAAAGAGAGTGGATCCAGGCCAGCAGAATCAAAGGAGCTGTGAAGGAGCCTGAGGAGTGGACTAGCACATTTAAACCGGGTGATACCAAATTGACTCTTAAGTTGGGACTGGGTGGTAATGAACTGGGAGGACCCAGATGATCCAAGGAATGTACAAAGAATCACAGCTAATTGAGAGACAAGGCCAAGCTTATAGCAGTGGTTTCAAGTGCTGTCTGGACAAGTCCTGAGACACATCAGATACCCGCTTTGGGGAGGAATACTTCCACTTCAAACAAGAGGCTCAGGACTATTTTGGTCAGAGAATTTGGTGTTCTGGGCTTAGCCTGTGACTTATACAAAGAGGAGGAGGAATTACAACTTCCATCAGTGCCATACCATATACCCTGTTTGCTTCATCCTAGTGTCAGACATGCTGGGTTAAAATGCTGGGTTTAAATGTAAATGTTTAAATTGTGGGAAAAATTGGTATTGTAGTTTACACAATCAGTGCTCTCGTTGCAGGAAGTGTCGAGTACCAAATCTATCCCCTGTCCAGATAGAACTCAAAACAACTGAAATAATAACATTGTTTTGTGGATGGGAATTATTAGTGCCTGTTGAGTGGGAGATACCTGAGGAACAGTGGGAAACTACAATTACAGAGTGTAAAAAACGATTTGCCTGGAAATTAGCAAAAAGGGAGTGACAAGGAGAAGAGGGCAAGACTGGATTGGCCGCTGTACTCGCCACCGAGAAGATCAAATACACCTGCTATGGGCAGCAACCCCATGGGCATGGCAGGTGGGGGTATAAGCCATACCAGACCTCTGTTATTCCTTTTTCTGTCACTCATCTTCTGTCTTTTCCCTTTAGGGATACCAGCAAAATCGTGTCACAAATGCTATCAAAAGCATTACATGGAAGGAAATCAAAGTTCCTCTTTTATTACACACACCCATGTCAACAGTCACTGCTGTGACCCATCCAAATTAAGTACCTGTAGGCAAAATGGGCAAAAATACTGCATTGCGAGAAACTTAGGAAAAAGTGTTAATAGACTGGGAAGTGAATGTCCAAAGGGGAGAGATGGATTTGTTTCACATTTGCCCTTAGGGGTGGAGTCCAAGATTTGGTAAAAGAACAATCAGTAAACAAAATGTAAAACCAGCACAGCAATCTAACTCTGTATCAGCCCCAATTAATAAGCTGAATCGTATTATAGGACTCCAAACAATTGTAGAGAGAATAACAAACATAACCAGATGGGCACTAGAATTAATAGCCAAACAAAACCCATAATGTATCAGAATAGATTGGCTTTAGACTATCTATTGGCTAAAGAAGGGAGAGTTTATGGAAAATTGAATATATCAGGTTGTTAAAAATAGATGATCACAATGAAAAATAGCCCACACACTGATCCAAAATTGGGAACCAATGTTAAAAAAACTAGCTGGTGAGATAATGTATAGAATGGTGGAAGAAATTAGGCTTCTTCCTTTTATGTGTTACAGCTGTTTGGATATTTCTTCCTTGTTTGATTCCTTGTTTTATTCAGCTAATTATCAGCGTAGTCCAAAGCATAAGAAACATTGCTCAAGCTAAATGTTTTATAAAGAATAAGAGGGGAGTTTGTTATAGATGCTGTTCCAGATTGCAATGCAAGATGTTTTCAATTACCATCTGTATGGCAGATTATCTTTTGTCAAGTGGGCAGTTTGCCTTATCTCTCTCTTTGAGTGACCACATTCACACCTCCCTCGGGAGGGGACATTGCTGATAACAGACTATTGAATGTCACTGCATGGCTGATAAGAACTATAACATCCCATTGTGAGATGCTCCGCCCAGAGGGAGGAGCCAAGCATTGCTACCCAGATATAATCCAGAGGTTTTTGAGACACCAACACGGCTTTCTCCACGGGATTCCCCAGAGAAACAGCAGCTGCCTCTTCTTCCACTGGATCTTCAGAGGAAGAATACATCCTTCTCTACAGGACCCCCTTGCTCCAACAGAACCACACCTGACACTTCAGGAGGACTGCAGCCACATTTCCAACTGGACTGCCACCAACACCCCACAGGGTGTCAGGGTGGGTTCTGACTCTGTCAGTGTTGTTCTAGTGTACTGCATTGTTTATTTTATCCTTTTTTTTTCCTTCCCTATTAAAGAACTGTTATTTCCTGCTCCCATATTTTTGCCTGAGAGCCCCTTAATTTAAAATTCATCGCAATCAGGAGGGGTGGGAGGGTTTACATTCTCCATTTCAGGGGAGGCTCCTGCCTTCCTTAGCAGACTCCTGTCTTTCCAAACCAAGACAGCCACACGTCCCGTGTCTGTGTCACGCCCCTGTGAGTGTGCCGGCCACCCAGCACCGGGACTGGTCCCAAAGAGGCCGTGGCAGGGCCTGTGGACGGCCCCGGTGCCCTTCCTGCTCAGCTGCGTTGGCAGCCGTGGGGGCTCATTCTGCTGCCCTGAGCAGGCAGAGCAGAGGAGCAGCTGCTTCTTGTTTGGGCCCTTCCTAAAGTTCCTGCTGGGCTGTGCCTTCAACACTTGGGGCAAGGTCTTGCCTGCAAGCTGGGGCAGTTTGGCTGGGGTGGGGGTGTCCCCAGGGCATGTGGAGGTGTGTCCTGGGGCTCTCTGTGACACAGTGCACCGTGGTCACCGTGGGATGGAAAGGGACAGAGTGTGCAAGGGTGACCCTTTGTGACACGTCGTGACGTAGGTGCTGGCGGCGCCACGGCCACGCCACAGTGCTCGGTGCACGCGACGGGACAGGACGGGACAGAGCAGTGCTGTGAGGAGCCCCCCCACAGCCAACTCGTTCCTTGCTGACCCGGAGCTTTTCCGAGGCGTTCCCTGTGCAGGTGCCCTCGAGGCCAGGCTGCGGGACTCGGTGACGTGGAGCATTTCCCAAGCGTCTGCCATCCCTGCGGCCGGTGCCCTCGAGGACGGACTGCGGGACTTGCAGTCCTATTTCCTTTTTGAGACTTCTCTCTTGCTGGTGCCCTCGAGGACAGACTGCAGGACTTCCTGTCCTGTAGCCTTCCTGAGGCTCCTCTGTTGCAGGAGCCTTCAAGGCACGACTGCAGCACTTGCTCATCTTCAGCTCTTCCGAGGCCTCTCTGCTTCAGCAAGCACTCCTAACTGCAAAGAGTGACATGGAGCAGAGACCCCCCAGCGTGCCCAAGCTGGCCTGGCTGGAGGAGGAAGAGGCTGGAGCTACCTCAGCACAGCAGCCTGAAGAACTGGAGCAGTTCCAGCTGCTGCAGGAGCGTGAGTGTCAGAGCTGGGCCGCAGGGCTGGTGCCTGTAGCCAGCTTGGCCCCATCCCATCCCATCCCATCCCATCCCATCCCATCCCATCCCATCCCATCCCATCCCATCCCATCCCATCCCATCCCATCCCATCCCATCCCTGTGGACATATCCATGGATAGGACAGAAGCTGGGCTGGAGCACCTGGCAGCCGCGCTCCATCCCCCGGGGCATCCCGAGGCTCTCCCTGCCTGGGGAGCGCAGGGCTGGGCTGTGTTCTCCGGCCTCTCCCGCAGCCCCTCAGCTCTGGCTGCGCTCGCTCTTTGCCAGATGCAGCCAAGGACCGGACACAGGAACAGGAAGCCGCCCGTGGCCGCTTGGGCAGAACGGCGCAGGTACCTGCGGCCATCCCCACCTGGGCTGGGCCTGCTGGCACTGCTCAGCCAAGCACCAGGCTTGGAGCGCTCCATGGATTCTCCCTCTCTTGCTGCCCTTCTCCTGCACACCCTCTGTGAATTCATCACGTGCCTTTGGCAGGAAGAGACCGCCGGTGCGGGCACGGGCATCTTGGCGAACCTTCCGTTCCTCGATGCCGAGAGCGGTGCTGCCATGCTGGATTTGCTTGTGGAGAAGGGTGTCTCCAATCCAACGCAAGTAAGCAGCCTGGGGCAAGGGCTCCATGGCCCCAGCAGTGGTGTGGCACCTCGAGCCGGCTCTGCCGGGCTCCCTCGGCCTTTGAGGCCCGGCCCAATGCGGGTGGAAGGGAAGCACTTCTCAGGGGGAGTTGCTGCTCTGGCAGCTCTCCGAGTCTCCCCGTGCCCCCTGCAGGTGCCCGCCATGGTGAGGTTCATCCACCAGTGGCTCACGGCCAATGAGTCTGCTGGGCACAGGCTGGACAAGGCCCTTCTGGAGCTGACCGAGGAATACCCCTGTGACGTGCTGATCACCCTCTTGCGCTGGGCCCCATCGTGTGACAGGTAGGGCAGCCCCACGTGCCTGGAGGCCTTGGAGTTCACTGGCCTGTCACCCTGTAGAGCCTGTCCCTGCTGACTGCCAGGCAGGCGGGCAGTTCCAGGATCCTCTGGCTCCTCTGTTTCCAGTGCTGCCATGTCAGCTCCTGAGCCTGGTGCCACGCTCCCTCCCTGCCCCTCGGGGCCTGTACCCACGTGGGCTGGCTGGCCGCTGGGGCCCAGGGGCAGTGGGCAGAGGCAGGGCTGAGGGCCAGCGCGGGCCCTGCAGCTGCCCAGGCCACGGCGCTGTGGCCGAGCCCGCCCTGACACAGAGCTCTGACCCCACAGAGCTGCCGCCACCATGTGGGGAACCATCATGTCCTCGAGCAGGACTGCGGAGCCGGCGCTGCAGCTACTCCTCGATGTGCTGAGCGCCTGGCCAGTGCACAGCGTGTACACCTCCGATGGGGACGACGCAGGAGTCTTTGCCCTGGCTGTGAGTTTCTGGTGCCGGCCTTTGCCAGCCCCCAGGCCGCCTCTGGAGCAGCCAGCTCTCTGTCCTCCCCCCAGCTGCATCTCCCTGCCTCTGGCACTGGGCTGAATCCTGCCTTAGGGGCAGGCTTCAGGGGCACCAGGCCGGCTGCTCCCCCCGTGTCTCCCCCGGCCTCTCCCTCGCACGCTCGGGCCCTGCCACGTGGATGTCTTGGCACTGAGCGTTGTCTCTGGCTGTTTTATTTCTTGCAGGCAACCGTGGCGCTGTGGAGAGTTTTCAATCTGGCCTGGCGCTCGCCTGTCGTGCTGGAGTATTTCCCCAGTCTCTTTCTACGTCTGCTCTTCCAAACTTACATCAGCACGCAGGATATGCCAGAAGAGGTTGAGACCTTCTGGCAGGGATGCCAGGAGCAACACGGCCTCTCTGCCAACCCCAACAGGTGCTCCGTGCCAGTCTTCCCAGTCTCCCCATCCCTCCCATGCCCCCAGGGCAGGAGCCGGGGCTGCCAGCGTGACCTGGGCTTTGCTCTGCACACAGCTTTGCGCTGCAGACCCTGAAGGCCCTGCTCTGCCAAATGCGCTATGAGCACGTGGTGCTGTCCATGGAACGCAAGCGTGCCTGGGACACGCTGCTCTGTGCCGACACCCACCACTGTGCAGTGGGTCTGCTGGCCAGGTGAGACCTCGTTCTCCCCACCGCCCCTCTCCTTTGTGCCCGCAACGCCCCACACAGTCCCCGTGCTCATGGGCGGCAGGGCCTTGTCACCAAGGGAGGGATGAGCAGCCTGGAAAAGGCCGGCAGAGGAGGGTGCCCGGGAACAGCCGCCTCCCAAAGCGCCCCCGGGGTGCTCGGGAGCAGACCAGAGCTCTGCCAGTCAGCCCTGGCAGAGCTTTGCCCGCCGGCCCAGGAGCAATGGTGCCTTTTTCTCCCTGCCAGGGAGATGCGCCGTGTCTCCATCATCTGGTGTTGCGGCATGGCATCCTGCCTCTTTGAGCTGCTCAGCGAAGGCATTTCAGACTGGGAACTGCCCGCCCTGGCCTTCCTGGTGGAGGTGAGCCCCATGGCCAGCGCTGCCTGGCTGAGCTGCCTCCCACCCCTCTGCCCCCTCGTAGCCGCAGCTGCCTGGGACGCTGCCCGTGCCCTGTGCTGCTGCCTTGGCTCGGCCCTGTGCACTTCTGAGCTCCTGCCAGCTGGGCACCTCTGTGCCTGCTCTGTGCCTTTCAGGTCCTGGATTGCCTGGACTTGAGCGAATGCGGTGAAAAAGTCCTGGAGATCTTGACAAGGCACCTGCAGAGCCAGTCCAGGCAGATGCGTCGCGTGGCGCTGCGAGGCCTCGTGGTGCTCACCTCGATGGTGAGAAGGAGGCAGCAGCTGAAGCTGTGCTGGCAGCGTGGGGCTGGGGCAAGCAGCCCCTTGGGCTTAGCTGGGCTTTGGCAGCTGTGGCAGCTGCTCCCAGCTCTCCAGGGTCGCTGCTCAGCTGCCTGAGTGCTTCGGGACAGGCCTTCGGCCTCTGAGCCCTGCAGCAGCAGCAGCAGCAGCGTGGGGTTGCCCAGCCTTGTTTTGCACACAGGATCCAAGCATGTACAGCCTGACTGAAAGCCTTGGGAAGCTACTGTGGGATAGGGATGAAGACATCGTGGAGAAGACCCTTGTTGTGCTCAGCCTCCTGCTGCTGCAGAAAGACCTGGCAATAGCCAGCCCCATCGCCCTGCAGCTGGCTGAGGCCCTCTGGCACCTCTTTGACAATGTGAGGCTCTGTGCCCCCAGCCACGGGCACTTGGGTGGCGCCTTGGGCCTGGGCACAGGGGGGCCTGGAGCAGCTGATGTGGAGGGCTTTGGCTTCCTTTCCAACAGGACAACAGCCTTGTGCAGCTGCTCTCCATTCGCCTCTTCCAAGACGTGATCACACTGGTAGTGGCAAAGGGAGAAAAGCCCCTGAAGAAGCATGTGAGCCAGAGCCTGCTCCCGCTCTTCTTCCACTGCCACGATGAGAACGGGCGTGTGGCACAGGTGAGGCCTCCTGGGTGTCCCCATGGGAGGGGGCTCAGCTGTCTCCCCACCCCCTGGCACCTGACGGGCTCCAGCCTCCTCCCGGCCCTGGCACAGAGATGCGGGTCCTGTGCCCTGGGCTGCGGTGCCATCCCTGGGTCTCTGCTGCTCTGCAGGCCTCTCGGGAAACGCTGCTTTCTGCAGTAAGCTTCCTGAAGAGGAAGGATCTCAAGCAGCTGCTGCAGACGGATCAGATGTGGAGATTTGCCGAGTGCTTGGTAAGGACAGCCTGCAATGCCCAGCCCAATCCCTGGAGAAGCCGCCTGCCCACGGCGCCCAGTCTGCGGGGCTGGCAGCTGTGGCCCCTGCCCAGTGCCGCAGGCAGGGGCACCAGCCTGCGCCCCACACGCCGCTGCCTTGCCTGGGCCGTGCGGGCTCTTCTCCAGCTCCTCTGGCCCCAAGCGCGGTGCCGACGGAGCCCCGAGCCAGCTGGGCTCTGCTGCGGGGCGGCACCGCGGCTCGCCGGGCCCTCTGCCCCGTGCCGAGCCCGGCGCCTGCGGCTGCTGGCCGGGCCTCAGGGCTCTGTGGGCAGGGCGAGCAGTGCCGGCCGTAGGGAGCGCCCGGCCCAGGGCCAGAGCCCGCATCAACCCTTTCCCTCCGTGCCCTGCCGCTCTCTGCAGCTGGCAGAGGACAGGAGCCGAGCGGCCGAGCACCTGCGCCTGGCCCTGCCCTACCTGCGGAGCGCACAGGAGCCCCTGCGAGAGGCGGCCGTCAGGTTCATGGGTGAGCGCCAAGCCCGGCTCCCTCCCCGGCCCGGCCCGCCGCAGCTCGGCCCCAGCCCCGCCTGCTGTGCCGGCAGCAGGATCCGGGCGCGGGCATGTGCAGCCCCGGCTGGCCTGGGCATTGCTGCTGCCGCCCTTGGCAGCCGTGCCCTGGGGCGGCAGCGTGCGCCAGGGGCCCGGGCTGAGCCCTGCCGGGCCAGCAGGGCGTGCGGCCTCAGGGCTGGCAGCGCCCGGGGGCGGCAGCTGCGGCTCTGAAGGCAGGACACGCTCTGTGCTCCCCAGGGATGGCCGGGCGCTACCTGACAGGGCAGCAGCCGCAGTTCCGCATCATCTGCAGGGGTGAGTGAGGCCCGCGGGCTCTCGGCGGGGGCTGCCGCTGGCACCGGCGTTCCCTGGCCCGCCCAAGGACGGCTCCGCTCCCTGCGCGCCCCAAGGGCAGCGTGGCCACAGCGCAGACACCTTGCAGGGGCCTGGGGCACATTCCTGGCCAGCAGCTGCCAGCTCGTCCTTCTTGGCTCCTGCTTCCTCCAGGCCGTGCCAGGAGCTGCGTGGCATGGACCAGGCTGGGGGCTCTCCCCAGCTCCCCGCAGCTCCAGCCTCTGACTGTGCCTCTGTTTCTCTCTCTGCAGCCCTTCAGGACATGACGGATGACACCAGCCCAGCCATCTCATGCCTGGCGCTTCAAGCTCTGTACATCATTTTAGCTGTACAGAGCGTTCCCTCCTCCCGACTCCAGAAGATGCGAGACCAACTGCGCCGCCTCTGGAAGTCGCGGCCTTTCCTGTGTGGCCGTGGCTGAGTGTCCTGCCGCGGCGCTGTGGAGAACTGATCCGGGAGGCTGCGTCTGCTGGGGCCACCTGAGCTGCGGGGAACACCTCTCCTCTGCCAGCACTTCCTTTCCCTTCACCCACTAGAGGAACATTAAATTGCTGTTGTTGGATAGCCGGGTGTCCAGGAGCTTTCTCTTGGTGCAGAGTGTCTTCAGGCCAATGGGGAAGAGGGGAAAAAGGCTGCTTGGTCTGCGCAATTTGCCCAAGCGTGCGGTGTGGAAGGGAAAGTGGCCAAACACCCCTTGGCCTTTGGTGGTTCCTGCAGGAATGGTTTTGTTCCTGCATCAAGTCTTCTGCAGCTGGGGGAACAAGTGTGTTCCGTGTTGTGAGAGTCTGTCTGAAATATCCCTCATCTGCCTCACGATCGTCATGGACAGAGACCACCAAAAAATTAAAACTCCTGTTTGCTGATCTGGTGGGGGGAAAGTCATGTGCCTGAGGCCTGAAAGTATTGCTAAGTTGCTGTTTTCACAGGTGTTGTTTGCTGTATGCTACAGTGAGCTCACAGGGCACCCTGCCCTTTTGCACAATAGCTCTGGAATCCTCCCCACCTCTCGGCCTGGCTGGTTTGAGCTTTAGGGTGGTCCTGCCCTCCAAGAGAAGACCCCTCTCGCCCATCCTTAACCACGTGTGACAGACAAGTAGAGATGTAAGAAGCCTCTTCATCAAGGGACCGAGACATGAAATCCCTGTGTGAGAAGGCCCCCTCTCACCTCCTTCCAGAGACTGAGACTGAAACCCCCAACTCGGGGGAGGTGTGTAGGGGAGGGGAGGAAAGCTGCCCAAAGCAAGATGGATGTCCCAGGTGCAGGTGGTGGACCATGAAAACAATGGTTCTCTCCTGCTGCCTAGCTTGGCTGTATTTTTCCCCCTGAAGATACAATAAACTACCTTTGTTTCGGTTGCAAAATCCATCCCCCTTCCCCCATCGAAAAAGAGTAAAATTGGGGTCCAGATGAACTGTGCCTCTGAGATCTCCCCAACGTAACAGGCGGATCCTCGACTGGACTGGACCAAAGGACTTCGTCTCTACGTTTGGTAGCTCTATCCCCCTCTCTCTCTCTCTGTCTTTTTCTCTCCCTTAATCCCTCTATCGCATTTTGCTGTGGTCACTCAATAAAGGTGCATTTGTTTCGATTATTACTGCAAACCCCCTTGTACCGTGTCAGTTCTTTTTGCACCCTGAGATCAAACCCACGAACCATCACAAAACCCATTCGTAAGGACGGATCGTGACATTTAATTGGCATCACGGACAGGATTCTGGTAGCTAGAGAGATTTGCAGGTTGTGTGTAGTCTGTACCAGGGGAGAGAGCATCTCACTCTGCAAAGGGTGCAATTTGAATTTCCCACAAACTGCACACGCCTAGTAAAAGGCAAATCTTATGCTCAATTGAGTGCTCTGTCTCCGGAATTGGCACAAAAGATCTCTTGGTGCAAAACGGGGGTAACTGTTACTGTTGTATTTGTGTGTGTCTGCACTGTCTGGGAAGGAAGGGACACCTGATGTAACAAGCAAGGGCCTCCCAGGCAGAACTGTCCCTTCACCTGCACAGGGGAGCGAGGGGCAACGCAGCAAAGGCTGAGTGATTGTGTGACTCGAGTGAGTACTTTCCCTGCCGTAGGCCTTGGTCCCCTCACAAAGGAATCGTTTTGTGCGTGTGTGTGTGTGAGTATCTGGACTGTCTGGGAAGGAAGAGACACTCCTGATGTAACCAAACAGAGCCTCCCAGGCAGATTCTGTCTCTTCAACTACCCAGGGAAGTGAAGGGGACACAGGAAAGGCTGTGTGATTGTGTAACTTAAGTTTACAATTAACTCCCTGGTGTAGCTTTGGTCCCTTCACAAAATGACTAAAACACTCAGTGCAAAAGGTAAAGCTGAATTTTGTGTTTTGCTTGCTAAATACAAAGCCACACCTTCTCCAGGAGGAGAAGAATGGGCAAACTGCAATTGGTTTAATTTAGAAAATGTTATTGATAGAATATGTTCTTTGCAACATGAAACAAAATTCAAACTGGGCACAAATAAAACCCTCCTCTGCTCAGTTTTGGGAGCCTGCCTCACAGCAGCCATAGAAACTCGCTTTAAGTGAAGAAGTGAGGAAAATGCTACAACAGACTCCCTTCAAAACCTAGTTGAAGTTTTGCAAAAACAATTTGATGAAGAAAGAAATGTAAATAATTTATTATGGGCTGCCTTGAGAGAGGACATGTTAAAAATTCACAGAACGCTGATTCCTCAAAAGAGACAGAGGAGAAGGAAACTCACCTCAAACAGAATTAGCTCTGATGAAAAATTGTGGGGAACACTGTTGTTACAATAGCACAAAACCTCTAATTAAAACAGAATGCAGCTCTATCAATAATGAGGATCTTGACCTGCACATAACCACCAGAGAAATCCCGTACACTGCTACTGAATTAACAAAACTTGCAAAGCAGTACGGGCTCTCCCCCACAAATCTGAAACAGAACACAAATGCCAAGTGTCTCTCACCGAGGGAGATCAGATTCTTTTGTCAGAACAAGAAGCCGGTGGGTGCTGGGGACATGGGGTGTTCCTAACAACGGCAGACAGACGCATCCCATGGTCCCTAACTCAGTGTGCAGCTCATTGGGCAGGGGGGCTTCACCCCTTGGGAAGGGGGGACCTTTTAACCAGAGCTGGTACCCCCGGCCAACCCCTGGAAAACATTCACAAAGCTGCTTGCTTGCAATTGATGCATGAAAGAAAATCAACTACAAGCTATGAGTTACCAATGCAATCACCTGTAAAGCCTGAAATTATGACCCCTCTAAATCAAGGGCTTTCAGAAACACTTAAACCTACAGCAATTTTCCTTCAAAAAACCATAGTAGCTATATCTCCTGTAGAAACACCTAATAGATTTCTTAGTAACCAGAATGACCCATTTGTTCCCCTTTATGACTTGCTGAGCAAAGGGGTGAAATGGGATTGGACTCCTTCTCAGGAGGAAGCATTGCAATTGCTGATTTTTGCAGCAACAGCTCACCAAGCACTGGACCCTGTCCATCCCACAGATCCCTTTCAGGTGCAATGGGGATTTGCCTCCTCAGGGCTGTCAGTGCACATTTGGCAGTGGGGTCCTGAGGGTCTGACAAGGCCTGTTGGTTTCTATTCCTGTGGTTTCAAAGATGCTGAGAAAAGATACACCACCTGGGAAAAAGGATTGTTTGTGGTTAGCTTAGCTCTCATAGAAGTGGAAAAAATCTTAGCAATACAAGAAACTTGTATTGCTTGGACAGCAGCCAAGACAAACTTGTCTCTGTGATTAAAGCAACCCCTCCTTTCTCCTCTGCTTCTGCTAACAGAGAGGGACAAGGCAGTGCTCAGGTTGAGGAACTGTTAACTTTATGGAGTATTTTCCAGCATGAGGGACAGAATTCTTTTCTTGTCTGTATTTACACCGAGTCCTGTGCTGTGTTTATATTTGGGTTGGTCCAGGCCGATGTTTTTAAAAGAGCTACAGGAGATAATAGTGTTAAAGCATTGCAGGGATGGTTTGGGATTTTCCTAAAACCACAGGAAATTCAATCTGATAATGTTTCTCACTTTACTGTCAAAGGTGTGCAGGATTGGGCAGAAGGTGAAAAGGTTGAATGGACTTCTCACACCCCTTACTATAGATGGGGGTAAATGGGTGTTCCAAAATCACTGCTTTTTGCCCAACAGCTCCAAGCACAATTCCTTCACTACAGGGACCAGATGATTTCAAGAACCCAGCACATTTCCCTGGACAACCTGTTTTGGTGGACTCCCCCCTACTGTAGGGGAAGTACCACTGGTGTTCAAAACCTCTCTGACAATTCCATCGTTCTAACTTTTTCTGCCTCTCCGTGGCAGAGTCTGTTGTGTTTGCTTTTACAGAAGAACTCTGAGGGACACGAAGACCTGATAAACCATGATAACACCAGTGATGGACAACAGAAATAATGTTTTCCCTTCCCTTTATGGTAACACCAGGTGATGATTTTACACATAACATGTAAATTAATTGAACTTGAATAAATTGGCTGCCACAATCCAGAGATTTGACCAAATTACAGCAACCATTGCAGTCATCCTTATTGGCATTGAGAATCAGTGGTTGCTATCAAACATTTTACCAAATTGGGAGACAGTAAACGTAAATGATCACAAATTGATAATTGATGCACTCGGTGCTACACAAAACAACGTTTCTTTGGCTCTCAGCTGTATCCAGGCACAATTGTGGATGCAGTCAGTTGCTGCCTCAATTATAAGAGAAGGTGAAGAAGGCACTTTTCCCACTGAAATTGGAAAATAATTTGGGACAGTGCCACTGGTTTTGAAAGAGAATTCCAATCCTGGTGGAACCTGGTGAATTTTACCTATGACCCCATTTCAAACACAGCCACAGTTTTTGTGTTAACCATACACAATGCCTCAGAGCATTTGATTTTCCCTGTTACAGCATTAGAACTGAATTACAATGGAGCTGTTCTCTATCCCATAGAGAATGGGCCCATCAAATTGGTAAGAAATGGCAAAATGTTAATTTAGAATCTTGTATTGTCCGAGAACAACAAGGGCTCATCTGTGAAAGCAATGCAATCATAGCTCAAGACATTTGTTTAGACATAGAGCAAAATATCTGTCATTTTGTAATTTGTCCTAACGAGACTTCTGAAACAGTCCTTATATACACAGGCAATAGATGTGCATGCTTTAGAACTATTTGTGATTTTGTATTCATAGAATGTTGTAGTAGATACTAAAAATCATTCAAATTTCTGTGCTTGTAACTTTACCAAGATTACAGGATGTGATTTCTCTTATGAAGCTCCAGTTACCTCTCACTACCTATTGCAATCTAACTACACACTGATTCACAAACTGATGCCTGCTCCTGTTGGGATGAATCTCACTTTGGTAAGACAACTGCTGCTCCATCGAGACTTAGTTGAAATCCTTGAGAAGATTAAGAAAAACGGACAGAAAGCCCTGGTGACTGTTCATCACAATGTGAGACAGATACACCGTGTCATGGAAAGGGTGGAGAAAGATGCCGAGCACAGGTGCTGGGATACTCTTTTAGGTGGTCTCCTCCTGCCACGGGTGTCCTGAACAGTGTGTGTCATCCCATTGTTATCCTTTTGATTCTAATTCTGCTTGGTTTTATTTTATCAGCAGTGCTATTCGTTATGAATTGGAGCATGAAACAGCTGACAAGACTGACGTCTATAGTTAATGCACACAGCTTGGCTGATGTCCCCTACACTGTGGACATCCCCAAGACTTTGACACAAGGCAATTATGAATGAAGCATATGTGTTTTGGAATAATCCTTAATTTCTATTTATGACTTTGTGGGAATTACTTTCGATTTTTAGTGAATTGTTTTAGAAAATAATTTTTTAAAGTTAATGCTTGTATTATGATTTTTTATTGCTTTTGCTTTTGATTATTTGAGACTTGTTTTAACCATCTGAAATTTGGTCTAAAATTAATATTGTTTCAATTAATCAACCATTTGTGAAAATTGTTATGATAATCAATATTAATTATGTTTGTTTATTGTTTCTCTTTTCCCCCTCCTTTTCCTATCCTTTGTTTTCCTTCTCTCTCTCTCTTTTTCCTCTCTTTCTGTTGTCCCTATTTTTGCAGGTTATACTACCAACGTAGGGCGAGTTCTGCAGACTCATCAGCGATACTCCAGAGTTCTGCTGATGGAGATCCCTCAAGGCAATCGTGAGTCACGGGGTCGTGTGAGAGTCTGTCTGAATTTTCCCTCATCTGCCTCACGATTGTCATTGGGGGACCACTGAAGAGAAGACCCCCCCTGTCTTAAATCTCTGGCTCCAAAGGAGAAAGTCATGTGCCTGAGACCTGAGAGCACAGTGCTAAGCCATTGTTTTCACAGGTGTTGTTTGCTGTATGCTACACTGAGCCCAATGAGAAGGGGGCACCGTGCCCTTTTTGCAACAACAGCCTTGGGAGCTGTCCCACCTCTCGGCCTGGCTGGACTTCTCCTGAGTTCTGGGTGGTCTCCCACAGAAGACCCTCACCTGTTTTACAACCACCGTGACAGACAGACTGAGATGTAAGGAGCCTCTCCATCAAGGACTGAGACATGAAACCCCCATGTGAAAAGGCCCCTCTGCTCCTCCCAAGGACTGGGACTGAAACCCCCAGCCCGGGGCAGGTGTGTGGGGGAGGCAAGCTGACCAAAGCGAGATGTTTGCCTGCAGCTTGTGACCGCTGGACCAAGAAGACAATGGCTCTCGCTCACTGCTGAGAACATGGACTACCTGTTACATCTATTCCTTATTGTATCTGTTTCCCCCCCTCACAGTTTTCAATAATAAAAACCTCTGAGTTAGCGAGAGATTTTGAGATCTCCCCAGCGTAACAGGCGGATCCTCGACTGGACTGGACCAAAGGACTTCGTCTCTACGTTGGTAGCTCTATCCCCCTCTCTCTCTTTTCCCTCCCTTTCTCTATCTTTTTCTCTCCCTTAATCCCTCTATCACATTTTGCTGTGGTTATTTCAATAAAACTGCAATTGTTTTATCACTGCAAACCCCCTTGTACCGTGCCAGTTCTTTTTCACCCGGAGATCACTCCTACGAACCATCAGGTCATCCGTTCACTAGGATGGATCCTGACAGAGCAACTGAGGGAAACTGGGATCAGGCTGCAAGCAAACTGGAGGAACTGGGAAGACTGGATGCATGCTGGAGGCAACTGGGATATACTGGGCATGACTGGGGGATCATAGTGGGAGAACTAACACCTTACTGGGGCCCCTGGCAGTGTCTGGAAATGACTACAGACATGCTGGGGGCAACTGGGATATACTGGGAGTGTCTGGAACCACACTGGGGTAACTGGAATTACACTGGGAACAACCAGGACCATGCTGGGGGCAACTGGGAGTGAGTGGGATCATACTGGGAGGGACTGGGATCGTATGGGGAGTGACTGAGACTATAGCAGGGACAACTGGGTTCAACTGGGACCATACTGGGAGTGTCTGTAACCATAGTGGAGTGATGGAAGCACACTGGGAACAGCTGGGCCCATGCTGGGAGCAACTGGGATCACTCTGAGGGTGACTGGAATCATACTGGGGATTGACTGGGAGCAACTGGAATGGTGCTGAAAGCAACTAGGAAGAGGTGGGAGTGACTGGGAACAAGCTGGAAGCAACTGGGATAAACTGGGGGAGACAGGGAATCACTGGGGATCATACTGGAGGGTACTGGGGTCATGCTGGCATTGACAGGGAGCAACTGGGATCACACTGGAGGCACTGGAATCATACTGGGAATGTCTGGGAGCAACTGGGATTAGACTGCAAGTGACTGGGATCATACTGGGAGTGGCTACAATCATACTGGGATTAGAGTGGGTGTGATTGGACCCTGACTGGGGGTTACTGGGAGCTACCAGGCCCATGCTGGGAGCACACTGGGGACTTAATTAGAGGAACTGGGAGCAACTGGGATAAAACTGGGGGCACGTGAACAACGCTGAGGTGACTGGGAGTGCCTGGCAATGACTGCCAGAATGTTCAGGGCCACTGGGATATACTGGGAAGGTCTGAGACCATAAGGTTGTGGGACTGGGACCAGACTGGGAGCGACTGGGAATGTGCTGGGGGAACTGGGAACACGCTGGGGGCAAGTGGGAGTGACTGGGGCCCTGCTGGGAGAGACTGGGATCATACTGGGAGTGCCTAGGACTATGCTAGGGACAACTGGGAGAACTGGTTCAGCCGTCCTGATCCAGATGGTCCTAGTCCATATCTAATCCCAGTCCGTATTAGATCCCAATCCATATTTGATCCCAGTCCATATTTGATCCCAATCCATATTTAATCCCAGTCCATATTTGATCCTAGTTCCATATTTGATCCCAATCCAAATGATACCAGCCCCTACTTGATCCCAGTCCATAGTTGATCCCAGCCCAGTTTATCCCAGTCTGTATGGTCCCAATCCATAGGATCCTAGTCAATATTTGATCCCAGTCCATATTTGATCGAGTCTCTATTTGATCCCAGTTCCTATTGATCCCAGTCAATAGTTGATCTATTTGATCCAGATCTGATCGAGTCGATATCCAATCCAGTCCTGATCGCAGTCCACAGTTGATCTCAGTCCGTATTTGGTCCACTCTGTAGGATCCCAGTTCCTATTTGATCCCCGTCTCTATTTGACCCCAGTCCGTATTTAATCCCATCCATAATTGATCTTAGTCCATGTTTGATCCCAGTCCATATATGATCCCAGCCCATATTTGATCCCAGTCTATATAATCTCAGTCCAGTTTATCCCAGTCTGTAGGAACCCAGTCCATTTGATCCCAATCCATATTTGATCCCAGTCCATATTTAATCCCTGTCCATAGTTTATCCTAGTCCATATTTGATCACAGTCCATAAGATTCCAGTCCATATTTGATCCCAGGCCATATTTGATCCCAGTCCAAAGTTGATCCCAGTCCAGTTTATTCCAGTCCATAGTTGATCTTAGTCCATATTTGATCCCAGTCCATTTTTTATCCCAATTCATATTTGATCCCGCCTGTATTTGATCTCAGTCTATATAATCTCAGTCCAGTTTATCCCACTCTGTAGGATCCCAGTCCATATTTGATCCCAGCCCATAGTTGATCCCAATCCATATTTAATCCCAGTCCATATTTGATCCCAGTCCATATAATCTCAGTCCAGTTTATCCCAGTCAGGATGATCCCAGTCCATATTTAATCTGAGTCCTTGTGATCCCAGTCCATATTTGATCCCTGTCCATAGTTGGTCCCAATCCATATTTCATCCCAGTCCCTATTTGGTCCCAGTCCATATTTTATCCCAATCCATATTTGATCCCAGTCCATATTTGATCCCAGCCCACATTTGATCCCAGTCTACATAATCTCGGTCTATTTGATCCCAGTCTGTAGGAACCCAGCCATTTGATCCCAATCCATATTTGATCCCAGTCCATATTTGATCCCAATCCATTTGATCCCAGTCCATATTTGATCTCAGTCCATATTTGATCCCACTCTGTAGGATCCCAGTCCCTATCTGATCCCAGTCCCTATTTGATCCTAGTCCATATTTGATCCCAACCCTATTTGATCCCAGTCCCTGTTTGATCCTAGTCCATATTTGATCCCAACCCCTATTTGATCCCAGTCCATGTTTGATCCCAGTCCGTATTTGTCTCGGTCCCTCTGGGAGCCTCTCAGGAACCCTCGGCCAGTCCCGAGTCGGCAGACACCGGGGGGCAGCCCCGACACGGCCGACAGCGGGGAGACACTCTCTGTGCCCCGAGGGTACTGAGGGCACCTGGGCTGGTCGCCTTTGCAGCAGAAGAGACACCAGAGACAGCGGTAGAAGATAAAGGGCCGACTCTTAGCAGGAGTTAATCCAAGGTTTTATTCAGGAGTCCCAAAGGAGCCCCTACACCTCAGGGGGCCTCCTGACGAGAGCCCCGGGAGATGTGCCAAGGTTACATTTAAAGGGAGGTGGAAACCAAAAGTAGATAACATTTTACTAACCAGTAAGTGACCTAAGGGATGGGTACTGGGGGATTGACATTTAGGACAGCGTATGGGGCAAGGCTTGGGGGGCTGACCCTGGCCTCTGGCTAATCACTCGACGACCTGGACCGAAGCTTCCAGATGGAAGGGATGGGATGCTGAGTGATTGACAGAGAGCCAGGGTGGGGGTTTGGGGATGATCTCATCCAGGGAGAGGGATAACACAGGTAAAGGGAGGGGGGTACAGTCTGGGATAAACCATTTGGGAAAAATATGGGGATACAAAACAAAACTACTTCAAAGTATTACAAAGTATAAAAATGCACTACAACACCTATTGCCCTGCACACATTCCAAAAGTCTGGAATTCCAGCTCCCAGCCAGGAAAAGATGTTCCCATCCTTGAAGGCAAATGGAGCAAAATCCTACAGAGAAATTTCCGTGCCAGCCTTCAGGACTTCAGCTCCTGGAACTGGGAATTAAAATAATAATTGGGAAATAAGATTATAAAAAAATCAGGGGAGGGTCTGTGGGGACAGAGGGGTCAATTAAATCAGGGCAGAGGTCAATTAAATCAAGGCAGGGTCAATTAAATCAGGGGAGGGAGCAATTACAACAGGGAAAGGGTCAATTAAATCAGGGGAGGGGTCAATTAATTCAGGAGAGGGGTCAATTAAATCAGGGAAAGGTCAGTTAAATCAGGGGAGGGTCTTTGGTGGTCACTGGGGCAATAAATCAGGGGAGGGTATTTGGTGGTCCCTGAGGCAATTAAATATAGGGAGGGTCTCTGGTGGTGCCTGGGTCAATTAAATCAGGGGAGGGTCTCTGGTGGTCTGTGTGTCAAGGGAGACACTGAGAGAGAAACAGAGCAGGCAAAGAGAGGCAGGAGAGAAAAGGGGGACACAAAGACAATGAGCTGAGGAGGCAGCACTCTGCAAACAGAACTGCAACGGACTGAACATGAACGGGAGAGAAATCAGTAAGTCTCAGAGTTTTGTTTGCTATCAAATACATCCCACACACTCAGCCCCCACACAATCTCCATCCCACAACTCTAATTGAGATCCCACGACTTTAAATGACCTCCCAACCCCATCTCAGCCTGGTGGCTGTGGAATTGAGTGAGTTTGGTGTGGGATTGAGTTTTTTGAGGTGGGTTTGAGTCCTTTTGGGATAAGATTGAGCTGTTTTCACTGGGATTTGAGTGGTTGTGAGGTGACAGATGTATCCATATTGGCTTTTGGCACGCAAAGAGATGGAGAATAGAAAAAAATTAAGGTGAAATTAAAAGTACAAGCAGCCAGGTGTGTTCCCAACACGGATCACAGGGAATGTGGCTCACCTGGGCTGTGCCCAAAGTGCCTCCTCCAGCGGGGGATGGAGCTGGAGCAGCGCACGAAGCTCTGCCCGCACTCGGGGCACTCGCAGGGCTTCCCTTACCGGTGCCTCCGTTGGTGTCGGGTCAAGGTAGAGCTCTGTGAGAAGCTCTTCCCACACTGGGGACACTCGTAGGGCCTCTCCCCGGTGTGGATGCGCCGGTGGGGGACAAGGTTGGAGTTACGCTTGAATCCCTTCCCACAGTCGGGGCATTGGAAGGGTCTCTCCTCTGTGTGAATCCAATAGTGCTGGAGGAGATGGGAGCTGGTCAGAAACCTCTTCCTGCATTTATCACACTCGTAGGGCCTCTCCCCAGTGTGGATGAGCCGGTGCCTGATGAGGGTGGAGTTCTGCCTGAATCCCTTCCCACAGTCAGGGCATTGGAAGGGCCTGTCCTCCGTGTGAATCCGATAGTGCAGGAGGAGATGGGAGCTGGTCTTAAACCCCTTCCCACACTTGGAACACTCGTAGGGCCTCTCCCCTGTGTGGGTCCTCTGGTGCGTGATCAGGCTGGAGCTCTGGCTGAAGCACATCCCACACTCGGAACACTTGTACGGCCTTTCCCCAGTGTGGGTCCTCTGGTGCAGGATCAGGCTGGAGCTGTGGCTGAAGCTCTTCCCACACTACGGCCTTTCCCCACAGGATCGTAGCTGGGCTTCTCTCCCCACACTCGTGGGCTTCTCTCCTGGTGGTGCTGGATCAGGTAAAAGCTCCGGCTGAAGCTCTTCCCACACTCCCCACACTCGTAGGGCTGTTCCCCAGTGTGGGTCCTCTGGTGCAGGATCAGGTGGGAGCTCTCTCTGAAGCTCTTCCCACACTCCCCACACTCGTAGGGCCGTTCCCCAGTGTGGATCCTCTGGTGCACAATCAGGTTGGAGTTCCACCTGAAGCTCTTCCCACACTCCACGCACATGTGGGGCTTCTCCCCATCATGGAGCTGCTCATGGAGCACCAGCTCCGAGCTCTGGCTCCATCTCCGGCCGCCTTCCCGGCCCAGGCTGGCTCTTTCCCCCTCACATCCCCGCCAGCTGCGTTTGCAGCCCCTCCTCGTGCGGCATCTCCGGGGCTTTTCCTCCCCGTTGGCTTCCTGCGCCGTGGAGCCGCTCAAAACGGCCTCTTCCACCAGGTTCTGCCGCGGGCATTTGTCCTCCCTGCTCTCCATGCTCAGCTCCTGCTCTGGGGGAGGAAGGACAAGGACAGGATGGGATTTGCCTCTGTGCCACAGGCAAGGGCAAGTAGATCCCCCCAGGGCTGTGCTGCAGCCGGGGCCGTGCTGGGCTGGGAGATGGAGCAGCACAGAGGGGAAAGGGGCACTGACTTCCTCCTCACCTGCCTCAGTGTCCCGGGGCATCTTCCTCTACCTCGCAGCCTCCCAGGAGTTGGCAATGGGAAATCCTGGTTTGGGGAAAACAAGGGATGAGCACGTTGAGTTTGAAGGTCCCTCTGCCCGAGTCCATCTCTACAAGTCACCGGCCAGCTCGGCTCCAGAAAAACCTCCCAAACACCAAGATTCAGCCCTGAAAAAGCCTCCCAGGAGTTCCCTGTCCCTGGTCCCTCCCCTCTGGTGTTCAGGGGTTCCCCCTGTCCCAGCTGCTGGGGGTCACGCTTGGATTGGGGGGTCCCCCTTCTCCTCGGTGCCCGCCCTGCCCAGGCTGCTGGCAGTCCCAGCAATGCCAAAAGCTCCCCCCGCTTCGCTCTCCCCATTTCGGGATGCCGGGGCTCTTTGGGCTCCCGGGCTCCCTTCTCCCCTCATTCTCTGCTCTGGGCTGCAGCGGCTCCAAGGAGTCCCCCCTGCCCCTCTCCAGGCTCTTGAGGCTCCGCCAATGGCGGCGCTCCCCCCTCTCTGGGCTCCCCATTTTGGCCTCCTGGGGGACACAGGGCTCTGCTCCTCCAGGCTGCCTCTGCCGGCAGCCGCCACCAAGATGCCATGGGTACAGCTTTTGCCATCGGCTTGGGCAAGAAAAAGAGCCAGACCAAAGGCAGATATTCAATCATCTCCCTTGGAATTCACGTCTGGAATTCCTTACCCCGGAAATTCTCCACCTAGTGCAGGGTGGAGATAAGGGATGTACATTTAAAGCAGACTGTGGCCAGAATCCTGTCTCCTGTGAAATCTCTCCCACAGCAAGCTGGGCTGGCACAGAGCCTGCCCTGGCACTTTGCTGTTGCCAACACCCAGCCAGGACATCGGCTCCTGCCTAAGGAGTGCAAAGCAGCACCACTGGTGGCCAAGGGGCCCATGCCAAGTGTCCCTGAGGCCACAAACAGCCGCCAGCACAGCTGAACACGGCGGGACCCCTCAGCCTGGCCTCAAGGGCTCTGAAGCCCCGGAGATTTGCACTTCCCGCCTGCAGCAGGAGCATGGGAGGCCGCCCCTGAGCCTGCCCTGAAGGCAACGCAGCAGCAGCCAGGGCTCCACAGCGGGCCAAGCCCCTGCGCCTGCCCACACATCCTCTGCTGCAATCCTCTGCAATCCTGGCCACCCTCCTCTGCCATCTCCAGCCACTGGGGCCAAGCCTTGCTGCCACTGCTGCAGCTTCAGCGCTCTCTGCGCCTGCACTGCCACAGCTGCTGGGGAACACCACGGCACAATTCCACTCTGGGGCTCACTCACACCCACACTCTGGGCTGCCTGCGATTGCAACGCTGTAAAGTGTGAGAATTAATTTTTGGTCTGGGTTTTTCCATGTTCGCCTTTATGTTGCATTTGCAAAACTGAAGAGCTTTAACCGTAATACTTTGAACTCTTAAATAGTTAATAGTTTTTTTAAAAAAAGCAGATTCTGGGGGGCCACAAGTGACTCACCAGATGGCTGCCCTGGAAGAGAAGCTTCATTCCAGGCAGCCTGCAGAGGAGCTTTAGAAATGCAAATTAACACTGCTGGGCAAAGTGTGGACAATGTACCTGGGTCTCTTGCCGGGGCAGGAATTGGGCTGATTCCCTCTGCCCCTCACCCCAAGCTCTGCCTGCCTGCACTGATGGAATTTGCACAGCTCAAGGCAGAGCCCAGGGGGAGGATATCTGACCCTGCCACAGAAACGGGTGAAGCTGCAAAGGGAAACAGCAAATGGAGAATGTTGTGAAAACTTCACTATAAATAAACGGGGGGGAATCATCCCTCTGCCCACTCCAACATGTGCTGTCACTGTCTATGTTATATAGGGTATATTAGAGCACTGGGGATTTTTTGCTACCAAAAATTCAGGGAAATCAGTTGGGAATCCAAGAACTTGATGATTTCATTAGAGAAAAGCAGTCAATTGATGCAGCCCTGGCTGGAGAGAGCAGCCAAAAATGGGGAAAAGATGAACGGCCAGCAGAACAAATCCTACAACAGCCCCTGCGAACCTGAACCAATTCATACAGGAGCCACAGAAACCCATTTCTCATTTCAATGGCATCATTAGATTACAAACTGTCCTGGGAATAACCAACCAGACAGCTCCAGCTCCTGACCTTCCTGCTGACCAATCCACTGAAATGAGGAACACAACACTTCACCATGGGATGGGATCATATCACCTTTTAGCAGAAAAAAGAGGCGTTTGTGGAAAATTCAATGACTCAAACTGCTGTTGGGAAATAGATGACAAAGGAAAAGTGCTAAAACAGTTAACAAAGGAAACAAGAAAACAGCTCATGCACTGGCCCAAACGCGGAAAGGACAGGAATGGGACACGGTTTTGTGGCTCCCTGGCAGACCATGGGTTAAACGAATGCTGTTTCTCCTCTGATGTGCTACAGCAACTCTCATCTTTTTACCATGCTCCACACCTTGAGAGTGCAGCTCATTCAGCAGCTGAGCGAGGGGATGCAGTGGCAGCCAGGCCTCCTGATCCAGAAACGGCTCCAGAATGACAGGGAATGAGGGCACTGAGAATAATCCCAAACCCAAAGAAGACTCAGTAAGGATAAAAGAAAAAAAAAAAAAAAAAAAATTTCACTGAGTGAATCTGCCTGGAGATTGGGTCAGGGACTCGTAGATAAGGAAGGGAGAAACCATCAGTTTCAAAAAATGTTACTAATTAACATGGACTGCTGCTCACACAAAGTCCCGCTGAATTCCTGAACTTCCAGAAGAACAAAGGCTTAACAGAGCCGTGAATATCGGCTGTTCTACAAAAGTGGGGGTGCACATTAACGAGGACATGCACTTGGCGGATCGGGAGGTTTGAATCTTCCAAGTACCTCAGCCAGGGGGCAAAGGGAGAGGGAGATGAGGCCGGGAAAATGAGGATAAAAAGGAGGCTGCGAACTACAACAATGGCAGAGACCGCACGGCAAATGCCCCACGGCCTCTTCCTCTGCTCAGCAATAAAGTCACTTGTACAGGACTCCTCTGTCTCCTCTGGGCACACAAACCTCCGGCCACGGGAATTTCCCCGCACAGCCCCGGCCACGGGGCAGCCACCTCTGTCCCAGCCACAGGAACCGGCCCGAGCCAGCGCTGCTCCGGCAGCGGCTCCTGCCCAGGCAGCGGCCGCAAGGAGACCGCGGGCAGCCGCTCCCGCAGCGCCCTCAGGCCAGCGCCAACGCGGCCCGGACACGGCACAACGAACCCGCCTGAGCCCCCTGCCGCCCCCGAGGCCCGCAGCCAGCCCCGAGCCCCCGCACAACCCAGCGCGGCTCCCACCTACGCTGCGGCCGCCTCCGAGCTCCGCCGCCGCCTCACCGCGCTCCGCCCGCTGCCGCCGCTCCCGGGCCCGCACACACGCTCCGACAATGGCGCCGCTGCCCAGCCACGGCCGCCCTCAGCCCGCCACCGGGGCCCTGCTCCGCCCCGCTCCCACCAATCAGCGCGCCACAACCACGACTGACGCCACCACCGCCCAATCGCAACCGGGGGCGGGCTCTGCACACGGCACCGCCTCGCCCCGCGCTCTCAGGGCCCCCCGGGCTGCGTGAGGGCAGAGCCGGAGCTGAGGAACAGCCCTGGAACGGGCCCGGGCCCCAGGGGGATTGAGCTGAAAACACAAACAAACTTCTCCGCACCTCCCGCCACGGCTTTCCCGGCACTGCGGCTCCGGTGGCTCCGGCTCAGCGGGAAGCCCTGGAGCCTCACTTCTCCTACGCCCTAATTAGGAGCATCAGGGCATCGCTTTGATTTCCCCCAAAAAGGGAAAACCGCCCCAAAGCCCTGTGGATGAGTGGGGGAGGGGAGAGATTTCTGACAGAAAACTCCAAAACCTCACAGCAGGATAATGAGAAGTAAGTGAAGACACCTGAATCCAGCTTTCCCCCACGCCTCCCTCCTTCCAGCTGCACCTCCTAGCCCGGCAGTGCCGGAGACAGGGAATGGGGCCGTGCTCAGTTCATGCCCCGGGGCTGCTCCCTCTGCTCAGGGACAGGAGTCGTTCCCCTGCTGCACCCTGGGCTCTCTCCCACCGGAGACTTCTCCAGAAACTTCTCCAAGCTGAGTCCATCCCACGGGGCACAGCCCCGCTCCAAGTGCTGCAGCGTGGGTCACTGTGCCCGGGGTCAGTCCTTGCAGGACAGGCTGCTCCAGCGGGGCCCTCTGGCCACGGGGTCACAGCCTCCTCTCAGGCATCGCCGTGCTCCAGCGTGGCTGCTCCGGGGGCTGCAGGGGGATCTCTGCATCCCCATGGATCTGCAGGGGGATCTCTGCATCCCCTGGATCTGCAGGGGGATCTCTGCATCCCCGTGGATCTGCAGGGGGATCTCTGCATCCCCACGGATCTGCAGGGGGATCTCTGCATTCCCATGGATCAGCAGGGGGATCTCTGCAGCCCTATGGATCTCTGCATCCGGCACTGCCGTTTTTGGAGGCACCAGGAATAGGCTGAGCTCTGCCTGAAGCTCTTCTCACATTCCCCACACCCTTCCCAGCACAGGGAGGCTTTTACCTCCTCACAGCTCCCTGGGCTGGGTTTGCAGCCCCTCCTCGTGTGGGATCTCTGGGCCTTTTCCTCCCCATTGGATTCCTGTTCCGTGGAGCCGTTCCAAATGGCCTCTTCCACGAGGTTCTGTGGCAGGGATTTGTTCTCCCTGGTCTCTGTCCACAGCTCAGTGCCTGGGGGAGGAAGGACAAGGAGAGGAAGAGACAGGGAGAAGGGAAAAGGAAAAGGCAGGAGGAGAGGAAGGAACAAGAAGGAACAAGGGAGGAAGGAGATGGGAAAGGAACGTGGATGGATGAAGGACAGAATGAGGAGAGGAAGAAGGGTGGACAAGGAGAAGATGGGATTTGCCTCCGTGCCAGAGAGAAGGGGAAGGAGATCCCCCCAGTCCATCCCTGGCAGGATGGCGTTGGCAGTGAGGCTGTCCTGCAGCGATGCTGGGCTGGGAGATGGAGCAGCAGAGAGGGGAAAGGGGCAGTGATTCCTCCTCCCCTGCCTGGCTGTCCCAGCCTGGAGCGTCCTGGCGCTGCCGAGGCCCTTGGAGCGTCCGGCACTCAGGAGCCCCAAGCTCACGGCTGCTTTATAAAGCTGACACAGTCGGCAGGATGGGTCTGGGTATGATCTGCAGCAAACTGGGTTTATTGGCACAGGGGACAGAGCTGAACAGGGCCCAGGGACAGAGACAGGGCGCAAGCTGAGGGCACAGGGGGTTTTTATATGGGGTAGGGAGGGTGGAGCTGAGGGTCAGGGTCCAATGGATATGGGGGAAAATGGTGCAAAGGAGGGGTTAAGGGTCGGGTCAGCTAATAGGGAAACAGGGGCAGAGGAATGCAGTAAATTAGGGCCAATGGAGGGACAGAGAGGGAGAACATTCTAGGGACTAACCAGAGATGGGTAACAGGGGGTGAACTTGGGTAATTAGGCCAACGGGCCAATGGGGTAACAGAACTTTCCATAAATCAGCATGTGCCTGCAAAGATCTATGGGAGAAGCAAGCTTCTCACCATAACCTTTCACCATAGGAAATCTATTCCTCTTATTGGGGACCAGTCCTCCACGGGTGGGAGATTGAGACTCCCATGGGCCTCCACACCAGTGCATCTTCCTTTTCCTTGCAGCCTCCTTCTCCTTTGTCCAGACAAAGTTTAGGATTGACAAATCCTGGCTTTGGGGGAAGAACAAGGGGTGAGCACCTTGGGGTTTGTGAGAAACGAGCCTCACTCTTTAGAATTTTTGATAGTTTAATAAGGAATAATAAGGGACAAATCAGTAACAGCGCTGGTGCTGGCGATGGCCAGAGGCACACCGGTTAACCACAGCAACTCTTCTTGTCTGGTTTTTCCATTGTATTGTTCAAATACATATTCATAATGATTCTACATATTCAAACATTTCTTTGAACTCGTTTACATGTTCCAGGAATTCCTTAGGTTGGTTTGACCCCCAACTCGCCTTTTTAGAGTACGTGCAGGAATCGTGGATTGCTGTTTTGAGGGTTGTGTGTCACTCCCTCACAAGGGCCCCTGTTCTGTGGGTTCAGCAGGTGACAGTTATTGACAGTGGAAGGGTCAGTGGCAGGGGTCCTCATCACATCCCTTCCTTCAATGTTATCTGACCATGCAGACGGTTTTAGCTATTTCCACAAGTCCTTTCAATGAACATTAGCTATTTCACAAATATCTCTGAGTTATTATTGTCAGTTATTTACAAAAATAAAAGCATTAGTTATTATTTCACAACTACAGCTACTTCTGCAAAAGTTAACATTATAATGCACAACACATGGCATCCACTTTATAATTTTGCAAAAGCCAAAACTATAATGTATGTTTTTCACACTGTCCACAAACTAAAATATCATCCATAAATGATGTTCTGAGGATATGAGCTACACAGGGGCCAGGGCATTGGCCACAAAAAGCTGACAAATTATACTATAGCAAAAGCAGTTAAAAGTGATTACAAACAGTACTCTATCAAACTCATTGTGATGAAGAATAATTTGCAGAAGTCAATACATAACAGCAAAAGCCAACACTAGCTAGTTATTTATACCAAAGCCAGGGCAGGTTTTTCCCTTGCATGGAGCACTTGGGCCTTCCCCGGGCCCCTTCTGCCCTCCTGCAGAGCCGGTGGCATTTTCCAGCACACACAGTTTGTAACCAAGAGCCGGGGGCAGCCGAGAAGGCTCCAAGCGCCTCCTTCCAGGCTGACTCTGCAGGTGCCGAGGCTGCTCTGGGCTCTGCCAGGGCTCTGCTGGGGCTCAGCTCTGGGCCGGGCTGGGCCCGCTCTCCCCTCACATTGCTCCGGGCAGCTGAGTCACAGCGGGACAAGGAAGGGACACGTCAAGGCAGCTGAGGTTTAAGAGAGTTTTTATTCCAAAAACTGCCATAACAAACAGGCTGTCCTAACTACCATAACTAACTACCAGTGCTAACTACCATAACTAACTAGCAGTGCTAACTACCATAACTAACTAGTTGTCCTGACTACTGTAACTAAACGCTGTCCTCAAGTGCTTCATCTCCTCCGCTGCTCCCTCAGTTCCTTTGCTGCAGTGATCAGAGGGGTCAGGCTGGAGAGAGGCTTGGCTGATGATAAAAATGGGTGCTGCCCAAAGGATAAAAAGGAAAGAAATGAACTGTTACTTTCCAGAGTCAAGTTCCTCACAGGCTCTGTTGCAACAGGACAAAGGGAAATGCTTTGAAAATCGAGGGAAGCAGGCTCAGATTAGATCTAAGGAAGAATTTTTTAACCAGGAGAGTGGGGAAGCACTGACAGAAGGTGCCCAGAGATGTGGGAGGTGCCTCCTCCCTGGAAACATCCAAGCTCAGGTCAGGCAGGGCTCTGAGCCCCCTGAGCTGCTTGAAGATGTCCCTGCTGGCTGTGGGGCACCAGGTGCAGATGAGCTCGAAAGGAGCCTGCCAAGGCAGAGCAGGCGAGGATTCTGCTTGCTCTGCGTGTGGAACGCAGCGAGACTGGAGACTGTCGGAGGGGGCCCCACAAGAAAACCCCTCCCTGGCGCTGCTGCTTCCCCTGCAGCCCTTGGCACTCACCTGCAGCAGCTCCTGGGCAGCCCAGCGCCGCTCCTCGTCCGGCTCCAGGCTGCACTCGAGGAAGTCCCGCAGCAGAGCCGACAGGCGCCGGGGCTCCTGCAGCTGCGGGGTCCCGTTCTGCCGGATCAGAGCGCGAGCCTGCAGGGAAAGCAAACTCAGCGCTCTGCCAGCTTCCTTCACACCCACACGGGCTCACATCCACCCGGGGCCTCAGCCCCGGCTCCAGGGGCACTTTCCTCCCTGCCACAGATGCTGCTCAGAGCTCATTTTGCTGTGCCAACCAAAAAACCCAAACCCTGGGGCTGCCACAGCCACTGCAACATCCAAACTCGCCTTGAGAGCCAGTTTCATTGGCTGCCTCTGTTAGTAGGAACCTCCATCAGAAATAGCCCATTTTGCTTCTCCAAATATGGACACCAGCTTTACAGGCCATTTTCCAGAGTCAGTGTGGTCTGCCTGTGTTATTTCAGAGGATTCTTACATCAAGTGCATCTCTGCAGTGCCACTGACACTCAAGTAAATGCATTCCTGATGCCCCATCCCAGAAACTGCCAGGCAAGAAACAGGAGGTTTGTGATGCTGAAAGCTCAGGCTTGGTGACACAGAGAAAGTAGCTTGGACTAGGAAAGAAATATGTTAGACTATGGGGATGTTAAACAATCATCTTCAGGTTTTAGACAAGTTTCCCAGTGAGAAGAATCAGGGGGAGATCATCTTGCAAAACCTCTTTTAGAAACTCCTGCAGAAATCTTGTTGGGTTTGGGGTGGGATTTGGGGTTGGTTTGGGTTTTCTTGCAAGATAACATTAGAGCTGATGCACTTGCTTCATATTTCCAGGTCATCCTCACAGCCAGAAGAGCTGCAACAACATAAATCCCAAAGCAAATTGTTGCTGGAGATTGCAGAATATTCGTCTGTGTTGAGGCTGGAGTCCTCTGGGAATTCCCTTCCCATGTGCAGAAACCTCCAGCTGCTGCTCCCAGTGCAGGGTCCCCCTGTGCTCACAGGCCTCTGCAGCCACTGGAGAATTTGCCTCTTACCATGGCCGCCGTTTCCCTGAAGTAAGGAGGTTCTCCTTCCACCATCTCGATGGTCACAATGCCAAAGGCCCAGATGTCCACCTTGGGGCCATAAGGAGATCTGGTCACAACTTCTGGGGCCATCCAGTGAGCAGTGCCCACCATGGAGCTGCGCTGGTCCTGCTCAGGGCTGAGCTGAGCGCAGAGGCCAAAATCAGCTGAGGACAGAAACAAACCCTGTCAAAGGCAGCTGCAATGAGGAAACCAAGCCCAAAGATTCCCCACTCTCAGTCTGAGAGTGCAGCAGTGAAGTCAGCTGGAAAAGCCAGAGCAAAGGCCCTGCTGGCACCCTGCTCCTCTGCTGAGCTCTCTGCAGGGGCAGCCGCTCTCAGCTGGCAGCAGGGGCCGGGCAGTGCCCCCAGCAGCCCTTGTGGGGCTCTGGCCTCACTGGGAAGCAGCCCCACAGCCGCAGCCCGGGAGCGCCGTGCCTGGCCAGGAACACCCACCCAGCCTGACAGAGCCGTCCATGCCCAGCAGGATGTTGGAGCTCTTCAGATCCCTGTGGATCACGCGGTTGGAATGGAGGAAATCCAGGCCCTGCAGACACTGAGAGAGAACAAGAAACACGAGGGCAAAAACCAATGGCCGGAATATATCACACAAGAAAGGACAGTTCAGAATTGTGCCAGCAGCAGCTTTGCTGTGACAGGCCAGGAGTGCAGTGCACACAAGCTCCAGGCAAACGGTTCCAGGCAAAGCTGAGAACAGCAAATCAAATCCAAACCAGACAGAGAGTACCACAACAGCAGGAGAGAGAACAAGAACAGAGTAGAAGTGCAGTGATGCTGGCAGGCCGTTCACTGCAGAGGCTCTTTCTTCTCCAGCTCATAAAAACAACACAGAAACAAAGCCCTGAGCATGGAGCCACTCCTGTTCTCACGCCCTGTTTGGAAGGACCATCGTGTCCAGGCCATGGGAGTGACAAGCAGGATCCCTCACCTCCCGACTGACAGCTGCCATCTCTCCTTCAGCCATGCGTGTCTGTCTGACAACGTCCTGCAAAGTTCCTCCATCCATGTATTCCATCACCAGCCAGAGATCTCCATCCACAAGGAAGCTGGAAGAGGAAAGCAATGGCATGGAGATGAATGTGCAGAGCTCAATTCCCCCATGGAAAAGCCTGGAGTGGAGTTTTGTTTCCAGGTCACTTGTCAGTGAGGACAGAATCAGATGGAGAGACATTCCTGCCAGGCTGCACAGCCCTTGGAATCTGCACAGTCTAAAGGGAAGGAGACACCTGTGAGAAAGGAGAGGCCTTAGATGGCAAGCAGGTGAAAAATGCAGTTTAGCAAGAGCCCAGATCAATGTGGAACCACAACCCTTGGCCCCAGCTGGTTCAGCTTCTGAACTCATCAGTTCCACCATTCCCTCCAGAACAAGGCAACACAACTGCCAGGGTTATCCAGGGCAGGAGGCCGTGCAGCACTTGGGACAAAAGCAGTCAGAAAACCTTTCAGAAAGTCCCTTCAGAAACAGGCAAGGCCAGTGAAAAATGGGCAAATGAGGCATTTCTGGAAACAAGAACCCGATCTTCCTGGCATCTGTAGCAATGGAAAAGGGCTGGGAAGAAGAAGCCAAGGGAAATAATTTCTGCTGTGGTTTATCAGCACTTGTTGGGAGACACAGCAAACGGGGTCAACTTGAAGGAAAAACCAAAGCAACAGAAGCACATGGAGGGAGTGAACTGCCAGGCTGTTGTTTTGGGAAGATGTGGCTGGGTCAGGCATTTTCAAAACAGGCTCCAGACTCCGGGTGCCAGGAAAGGTTAACGCAGGGCCCGGGCACGGGATAAGAGCTGAAGCACTCACCTGTCCAAAGAGTTGACAATGTTGGGGTTCTTCTTGTCCTTCAGGAGCAGGATCTCATTCACAGCTCGTTCCCTGTTCTGCCCTCTGAGACTCATTTTCTTTATGGCCACCTGAAGGGACATTGCAGCCCTTTCACTGGAGGAGGCTGTGGCAGGAGGCCACAGCAAACACGGAGCGAGTCTTTTTGGAGCGACGGAGCCGGGCTGTGCCAAACTGCCTTGGGATGGGACACAGAGCTCAGCAAGGGCCATTCCCACAGCCCATTGCTCTGCCAGCTGGGGGCTGCTCACAGGACACACGGCCAGAGACATTTGGCCTTGCAAGCTCTGCAGAAATGGTCCCTCAGCTGTCAGCCTCAAAGCTCTAACAACATTCTCTGCACCTACAGTCTTCTCAAATGGCCTCAACACTCCCATTATTATTATTCAAACACATTTTGCAAGCAGGAGGTAATTCTGGTTCTGTGAAAACAGAGCAAAACAGCTGGGAACCCTTTAGCAATTCTATGGGATTTGGTCATGATTTCAGATCCAACTGCTCTGTTTGGGATTGCACAACAAAGCAGACACACACACCCATTGCTCAGGTGATCCCTGTCACAGGCTGTCACTGACACCAGACCCAAACACAACTGCAGGGTTTAGGAGAGAGCTTTGCTCTGGACATCCATCTTCTCATTTCTCTCCCTCTCTCTCTGTGAACAGCTGAAGTTGGACTAAAACCCCAAACTGAGCCCAAGCAGGATCTCTCCCTAATTAGGCCTTGAGGTATCCTTTGAAAATGAAAGGCAGGATGGAAATAATAGTGTTATAGTTTAGCTAATGATAGCTAAATAATGTTCCTGTCTGAGGCTGGGATGAAGATTAATTGGGCCTCAGTCTCCAGCAGCTGATGCATTCACACTTTTAGATATGAAGACCAAGCCAGCGTGTCCTGCTCTGACAGACACCGCTGCCCTCCTTGCATTCCTTGGCACTTCAGAAGGACCAAGTCTGTCCCAGCTGTGCTCTGCAGGCTGACACTGCTCTGCCTTCAGAGGGGCAGCCTGGGCAGGAAAGCTCTGCTGGCCCCCAAAGCTGCAGCCACAGCTCCCAGCAGAGGGGAAAGCCCTGGAGAGCTGCCAGCCGTGCTGGGCGTGTTGGCACTGACCTCTCCTCCCGTGGCCCTGTCGAGTCCTTTATAAACGGCTCCAAAAGCCCTGGAGACAAAAGAGCAGAGAAGAAAGAAGCAGCGCTTTAGGCCCTGGCAGTGAAAGCCAGCCCAGACAGGAGATCTCTGCTGCCTGCAGCGCTCACAAACACCTGGGTGCATCGACCCTTCCAACAACAGCCCAGCAGCCACCAGCCCTCTGCCATGCAAGGTGTGCAAGAGAAAACTGAGACCCAACACGAAGGAACTGGGCTGGAGCAAATCCCAAATGTCCACCTGAATTGCTTTAGTTCAAAACCTGAGGTGAGAAATGGGTGTCTAAAGAACTGGAAAAGAATGCATTTCATCCTTTTCCATTTCCTGCCTAAGACCTGCAGGTTCCACAAGGGCCCTGCCATCAGGCAGGTGATGCATTTTCCCCCAGAGTGCATCAGCTCTGTGTCTGTTACTGAATGGATGGGGTCTGCTACCTGTGCTAGAATAGAGCACTTATTAGTTCATCTCTGGTTTCTGTTTCTAAACCATTAGGTTGATAATCCTGACCAGTGGATATTTTTTGAAGGAAATATTTGAAAGAAATCTTTTTGAGAACTGTTTTCTGACAGTCACCAGATGGTGAGTTGCTCTTTTAGTCAATCCAGTTCCAGGGACAGAAGATCTTCCAGGTCCTGCTCCTTGCTGCAGGCAGGACACTGCCAGCCTCAGGGCCTTTGACGGCGCCTTCTGACCACAGTTATCAATTCTGATCAGGTCTGAGAGACAGCAGGATGGTAGCCCAGTGTCTGAAGGTGCTTGGAGCTCTCCTGACTTCTCACTTGATCCTGCACCAGCACAACACCCGGCCCTGCTTGTGCAGAAGTAGCTGCCGTGCACTTACCCCTGGCCAATCTGCTCCACTTCCAGGTATTTCTCGGCAGGCTCGGCCTCGCTCACGGCGTTCCCTGAAAGAAACCACGTGGAAGACGCTCCCTCCCAGAGTGAGAGCCCGCCTTGCAGCAGAGCCAGAACCAGCCCCACTCCCTGGGGCCGTGAGCCCCTTGGTGTCAGCTGGGGAAGGACAATAAATGGCTCGGTGACATTCAGCTGCAGAGCAACACTGGCTGCAGCTGATGCCCAGACACACACACAGCACCTGCTCGGGCACCCAGGAACAGAGCAGACGTACTCAGCTGCATCAGGCACCACTCCCCTCTCCCCTCTGGCTGCAGGGCTGTGCTGCTGTCACAATGTTCAGCCCAGGATCCCACAGCGCAGGGAGCTTCATTGTCCTCTTCCCAAGCAGAGGGAGGTTCTCCATCCTCTTCCCAAAACGCTGCAGCTTCTCCATCCTCTTCCCAAAACTCTGCAGGTTTGCCATCATCTTTCCAAGCCAGGGGATGTTCGCTGTCCACTTCCCCATGTCCCTCCATCACAGGATGTCCTCCATCCTCATCCCACACCGGGAGATGTCCTCCATCCTCTTCCCACTCCGTGGGAGCTTGGCCATTCTGGTCCCACACCAGGGGACATCCACTGTCCTCGTCCCACGCCGGGAGATGTCCCCTGTCCTTGTCCCACCCCGCGGGAGCCTCGCCGTTGCATTCCCACACCGCGGGATGTTCGCCCTCGTCTCCCAGAGCAGCGGGAAGTTCACTGTCATCTCCCGGCACCGAGGGAAGTTCACCATCGTCCCCCAGAGCAGCGGGAAGCTCTCTGCTGTCTTCCTCCTCTTTGGCCTCCTCTTTGGAAGCAGAGGGAGCCCCAGGAGGTGCTGCTGCTGCTTTTGTGCCCTGTGGACAGACGGCAGCGTGAGGGACGGGAAGTTCTATCTCAGTTATCACCTTATTCATCCTCAGCTGCACATCCAGCTGCACTAAGCAGAAATTGGGTTTGGAGCTGTTCAAATGGGCTAAAGTCGACATTGCTACTTTTTGTTGGGAATTCGATATTCCACCATGGCTAAAGCCAGCAAGCAATCCTCTGCCTGCAAAGCCAGACCTGCAGCTCTTCAAAAGCTCTTCAGCAGAAAAGGAGAAAACTGCCGGGGATCCCCTGCTGCTGCTGCTGCAAAGACACTGACAGGAACTTTCCTTCAGCCTCCCAGGCTGGCACTCGGCTGCCACATGCCGAGCTCACAACTTGCTGCACAATTCCAAACACCAAAGGTTCCTTTCCCACTCACCGAAGGAGGAGCTGCTCGGAATCCAGACATGAGGTGCCCTGCAATGGGAGAGGGAACATGAACCAGATGCTGTTAGGAGAAAAACTGCCAGTGGTGGGAAATGCCACGGAGCAAGGCAACCCGAGAGAGCATTTGGCTTTCACAGCATCCCTCCAGGAGCCACAGTCCCTTCCCACAGCAAGCAAGAGAACAGCACAAAACACTGGGCTGGGTCAGTTCTTGGCTGGAGCAGCAAACGGAGGGAGTTCCAGGCTCTGCTGGCACAGACTCCCTGCTTGAGGGAACAGAACCCCCCAGGGCTCATTGCAGATGCTGTGCACGCCCCGCTGGCTGCAGACACCCCCTTTTTCAGCTGCAGCTGCTGGCAGGAGCTCTCCCAAAGCAATGGTGTCTTCATGGCAATTTGGTTCCAAAGCCAACTCAGCTCCAGAGGAAGAACAGAAAGCACACAGCAAGCCCAAAGCCACAGATGCTGCACCGAGGGAAAACCTCGACTTACGTGCCAAGTGGGTTAAAAAATACCCCGAATAAGCCACAGAGTACAGAGTGCAAACTGCAGCAGCCACGTGCTGGATCATTTTGGCCGCGCTGCACACGTCTGCAGCCTGTAGCCCTGCAAGCACAGAAGGACACCCGTCAGGGCTGGGCTGGCTGCTGAGAATGCCTCGGGCAGGAGGATCCTCCGGCAGCGAGCCCAGAGCCACTCTGGGCACTGAGGCCTCCGTGTCCCACAGCAACGGGAACACCACGGGGACGTGGCGCTGTTCCTGTGACATCCCAGCAGCAGCTCACGCAGAAACCGCCTGGAAGGTTCTCCTGTGTCACAAAGGAGCACAAAGAACCCTCCCAGGGCACAGCCTATGGCCCAAAGGGTGCAAGAGGAACTCGGAAAATGCAGCAAACAAGGACACCCCATAGCCCAGCCTGAACACTGAGGAGGAACAAGGACGGCACCAAACCAAAGAAACGTGACCTTTAGTCACTGATACTTCTGACTAAAAGCAGCAAGCCTTGTTCCGTCTGGGATCTTTGTTCTAGTTCTAAAAACAAGCAAGGTTCTCCACTCTAAATACACAGAAGGCAGGAACTGGGGAGGAGGTGGGATTAGGAAGGAGGAGGAGGAGGAGGGAGAGAGGAAAAGGAGGAGCAGGAGGAGGAGGAGCAGGAGCAGGAACAGGAGGAACAGGAGGTTCCAGTGCCCCCTGTGGCCGCAGCCGCGGGACCATCGCCCCCACCTCGTCCTGCAGGTGAGCGGGGAGGGGGAGCTCGTCCCAAATCTATCGGGGGGTCCCCGAGAGGGTTTTTTATTGGGGTGTGTTTGGAGCTCGCAGATTGTGGAATTGACCCCAAATATCATCTGGTGTCCCTGGGAGGTTTTTCTCTGTGTGTGTGTAAGTTTGGATCTTGCAGGAGCCCAAAGCTGAGCCCCTTGGGGGATCTTTGGGGGCCCACGTGGCCATTGCCCAGTGTGGGCAGGGGAGGACATTGGTCCTGGGGACCCCCGGGAGAGCAGAGGAGGGGAACCCCTGGGACCCCCAGAGTGGGGAGAGCAGAGAGGGGCGATCCCAGAGCTGGGGGACCCCAGCAGACTGGAAAGAGAGGGAGCCTGGAGAGGAGGGTCCCCTGGGATCCCTGGAATCTCAAAGTAGAGCATCAGGGGAGAAGGGACCCCATGGACCCCCAAAAGCCCCTGGATCATCCCTAAGCAGGAGGCCGGAGAATGGAGAACCCCTGGAACCGTTGGACCCCCATGATCCCAAGGAAAGGAAACCTCTGGAACCCCCAAAGTGGAGAGATCAGCAATAGGGAACTCCTGGGAGAATTTTTTTGGGCTGAGTCTTGATATGTGGAGATTTTCATGGACAGGGGAGGTGAGGAAGGGGTGGGAGAGGGTGGGAAAGTGGGGAAAAGGGGAGAGGGGACCCCAAAACTGAGTTCGAAGAGGGCTGGGGATTGGGGGATTTCTGGGAAAATGGGGAAATGGGACCCCAAAAGTGATTTGGAGCGGCCGGAGGTGGGAGGGGAGAGGATGTGGAAGGGGAAATGGGGGAAGGGCGGCAAAGAGGAAGCGGCAGCGCGGGCAGGAGGGTCCCGTGGCGGCCGTGGGGCACAGGGGGTGCCGAGTGGGGATCCGGGGTGGCCCCGGAGCTGTGGGGGTGCTGCTGGGGGGGCACCCCCTGATCTGTGTGCTGCACTCACAGGGGTGTTCCCGTGGATGGGAAAGCTCGAGTGTCACTTCCTTAACGGCACGGAGAAGGTGAAGTTCGTGCAGAGGAGCATCTACAACAGGGAGCAGTTCCTGATGTTCCACAGCGACGTGGGGCACTTTGTGGGGTTTGCCCCCTATGGGAAGAGGAATGCCAAGCGCTGGAATAGCGACCCAAATCTTCTGGAGGTTTATCAGGCTGCGGTGCACAGGTATTGCCGTCACAACTCCGAGGTGTCCACCCCGTTCAGCGTGGAGCGCCGAGGTGAGCGCGGGGCAGAGCGTGTCCCCTCGGGCCCTGCCCTGCCAATGACCCTGGAGCCCCTCAAAACCTCCCTGGGAATGGCCCCAGAGCCCTCAGCCCTCCTTGGGCCCATCCCCGGAACCTCCTGTCCGTCCCAGTAACCCTTTTGTGTCTCCCAGTCCATCCCAGTCGCCCCCAGTGCCCCCCCGCGCGTCCATTTCCACGACACGTAAAGCTGATGCCTTTTAGCCAATCAGCTCGCGTCTTCCTGATGACTCATCTGTTGCCAGGCAGAGCCGCGATGCCGAGTGCCCCGCGCTGGACTCGGCCTCCCAGTGCCGCGCACTTCATTCCCAGTTCCTCCCAGTGCCATCCCAGTCCCTCCAAGACCATCTCTAATTCCTCCCCAGTCCCTCACAGTCCATTTCCAGTCTATTCCCAGTTCATTCCCAGTTCACTCTCAGACCTCCAGCCTCTCTCCCAGTTCCCCCCATTCCCTCCCATCTCTCTCAGTGCCAACCCAATAAATCCCAGTCCCTCCCAGTCTGCTCCAGTTCATTCCCAGTCCCTCCCAGTCCTCCACAGTCTCATCCAGCCTCTCCAAAACCATCCCCAGTCTATTCTCAGTCCACTCCCAGTTCACTCCAAGACCTCCACCCTCTTTCCCTATCCCCCATCTCCTCCTGCCTCTCTCAGTGCCACCCAGCTCCCTCCCAGTCCATTCCCAGTCCCTCTCCAGCCCACCCCAGCCCTCTCCTCTCTCTCCCAGTGCCCCCCAGCTGATCCCAGTGTGTCCCCGCTCTCTCTCTCTCTCTCTCCCAGTGCCCCCCAGCGTGTCCATCTCGCTGGTGCCCCCCTCGAGCTCCCAGCCCGGCCCCGGCCGCCTGCTCTGCTCCGTGATGGATTTCTACCCTGCTGCCATGCAGGTGAGGTGGTTCCAGGGCCAGCAGGAGCTCTCGGAGCACGTGGTGGCCACCGACGTGGTCCCCAACGGGGACTGGACCTACCAGCTGCTGGTGCTGCTGGAAACCCCCCCCGGCGCGGGCTCAGCTACAGCTGCCAGGTGGAGCACGTCAGCCTGGAGCAGCCCCTGAGCCGGCACTGGGGTACGGGGGAGCCCCTGGGGGCGCTGGCAGAGCCACTGGGCTGTGCTGGGAGCCACTGGGAGGGAGCTGGAGAGAGCCGGGCTGGAGCTGGGAGAGGGGCTGGGGGCTGGGCAAGGGCTGGGAAGGGGTTTGGGAATGCTGGGGAGGGTGGGGTGGGGTTGGGGGGGTCCTGGTGGGCACTGGGAGGGAGTTTGGGGGTGCTGGGTGTGACTGGGAGGGAGTTTGGGGGCGCTGGGTGTGACTGGGAGGAGTTTGGGGGCGCTGGGTGTGACTGGGAGGGAGTTTGGGGGCTGGGTGTGACTGGGAGGGAGTTTGGGGGTGCGGGTGTGACTGGGAGGGAGTTTGGGGGCGCTGGGTGTGACTGGGAGGGAGTTTGGGGGCGCTGGGTGTGACTGGGAGGGATCGCAGTGAGCCCGGAGGGGCTGGAAGGAGATCGGCGATGGCAAAGCGGGGCTCGCCATGAGCTCGGTTGTGCTGGGCACAGACTGGGAGGGCTCTGGCTGAGTCCTGCTGGGGCTGCCAATGACTGCGAGAGGCTTTGGGGGTCCTGGGACGCTGGGGGGCAGCTGGGAGGGGGCTGTGGGATGCTGAGAGGGACGGGAGGGGCTTTGGTGGCTCCTGGCCAGGACAAAAAGGGATCGGGGGGAGGTTTCAGGGGGTCCTGGCTGGGCTGGGGGCCACAGGGAGGGCGCTGGGAGGGGCTCGGGGTGTCGCTGAGAGGTTTTGGGGGTGCTGAGCCCTGCGGACCCCCCAGAGATGCCGCCGGACGCCGCCCGCAGCAAGATGCTGACGGGCATCGGGGGCTTCGCCTTGGGCTTGGTCTTCCTGGCGCTGGGGCTCGGCTTCTCCCTGCGCAAGAAGGTCAGGGCGGGTGCCGGGGGTGGCGTCCCGGCCGTGGCGGAGCGTGTGCGCTCCCGCCGGGGCCCCCAGCCCGGTGTCACCCCCTTTTCTCTGCCCACAGAGCTCCTGAGCCGGCGGCGGCCGCAGCCCCTCCCCGTGGGCTCGGGCCCGGCCGGGACCCCCCGCTCCGTCCCCGCTCCGCTGATTTTGGGGGGTCCCGTGTCCCCCCAGCCCCGCTGGCGCTCTGCCCCCGCCCAGTGCCTGCTCCCAGTGCTCCCAGTAAAGCTTCCCAGTTGGGCCCGGGGCCGTTTGTTGGGGGGCGATGGGGAGGGATTGGGGGGGGCGATGGGACGGATTTGGGAAAGGGAGGGGGACAAAGGGTGGGGAATGGGCTCGGGGGGAGCGGGAGGAGGAGGAGGAGGAGGAGGAGGAGGAGGAAGAGCAGCAGCACCAGATCCCCGCGGTTTCCACGCCCCCCCAGACCTGCAGCCCCCGGCCCCGTCAGCATCGCCCCCTCCCCACATCCCACCGTGAGCATCAAGGGGGAGCTCAGCCCTTGTTAAGAATCTCTAAATAATATTAAAAAATAATTTAATATGATTTAAAAACTTATATAACTTTTTAAAACATATTTCAATGTTTTTAAAATTTAAATTTATGTATTTTTTAAATTTTACTAGTAGTTACTAATTGTCTTGACCCCTTGTTAATAAAATTGTGTTTCTAAAGGGGAGCGGGTGTCACGGTTTGATGCTGGCACAATGCCAGTGCCCCATGAAAATCCATTGTCCCCAGTGTCTGCTGTGAGATGTGACCAGAAATACAGCAAAGCAGGCTCCAGCTTAGGAATAAAAGAAAAAAAAAACTTTATTAATTTACAATATATAAAAGAAACACATAGAACTCAGAATGAAAACCTTCCAAAAACATTCCTCCTCCCCCCACAAAATTTCCAACACATTACAGTAAGACAAAACCTTGAATTCTCACTCCAGTTACCACCCCTCAGATCACCAACTCTCAGTCCATCACCACCCTTTAGATAATCAATTCTCAGTTCATCAAGAAGAGAGGAGTCCTCTTGTGCCATAGGCTTCCCCAGGAAACACCACTGAAGCCTCTTGTGTTTCCATGTCACACGTGGCACTGCCCGGAGATCATTTGCCATCGTGACATCTTCCTTCCATGCCCAGTGCTCTCACCACTGCACATGGACCAGAGCTGCTTCTAGGGTTCCCCTTTTAAGGATGCTTTGCCCAGTTCCATAACAGCAACAGTCTCTCACTTTTGGGACACCTGTCCCCCCCAAATTCACCCCCTGGGGCCGAGGGGTCTCAAGAACAGAGATCTTCTCCTTCACTGAAGATCGAGGGCACCACCACCCTCCTCACCTGCCTCTGTTCACGCCGCTCCTTCACATCACATCACTGCACTCTCTTGGCTCCGAGCCATTGCCTCCCCCTAAATGCACTCTCTGTGTGTGAGAGTCTGTCCGAAATATCCCTCATCTGCCTCACCATCGTCATTGGGGACAACTGAAAATCTCTGGCTTTGTAGGAGAAAGTTACACACGCCACAGGCCCCGAGACCTGAGAGCACAGTGCTGAGCCATTGTTTTCACAGGTGTTGTTTGCTGTATGCTACACTGAGCCCAATGAGAAGGGGGCACCGTGCCCTTTTTGCAACAACAGCCTTGGGAGCTGTCCCACCTCTCGGCCTGGCTGGACTTCTCCTGAGTTCTGGGTGGTCTCCCACAGAAGACCCTCACCTGTTTTACAACCACCGTGACAGACAGACTGAGATGTAAGGAGCCTCTCCATCAAGGACTGAGACATGAAACCCCCATGTGAAAAGGCCCCTCTGCTCCTCCCAAGGACTGGGACTGAAACCCCCAGCCCGGGGCAGGTGTGTGGGGGAGGCAAGCTGACCAAAGCGAGATGTTTGCCTGCAGCTTGTGACCGCTGGACCAAGAAGACAATGGCTCTCGCTCACTGCTGAGAACATGGACTACCTGTTACATTTACTCCTTATTGTATCTGTTTCCCCCCTCGCAATTTCCAATAGAGTTATCATAATAAAAACCTCAGAGTTAGCGAGAGACTTCGAGATCTCCCCGACGTAACGGGCAGATCCTCGACTGGACTGGATCAAAGGACTTCGTCTCTACGTTTGGTAGCTCTATCCCCCTCTTTCTCTCTCTCTATCTTTTTCTCTCCCTTAATCCTTCTATCGCATTTTGCTGTGGTCATTCAATAAAGGTGCATTTGTTTCGATTATCATTGCAAATCCCCTTGTACCGTGTCGGTTCTTTTTGCACCCTGAGATCAAATCCACGAACCATCACGAAACCCGTCCGTGAGGATGGATCGTGACACCCCCCGAGGACCCCTCCCCAAATTCCCCACCAAAGCCCCCCAGCACCCCAGACACCGCTAAAACCCCCTCAAGTTCCCCCCAGGCTGTCCCCAAATCCCCCCCAAACGTCCTCAAGACTCCTCCCCAAATTCCCCTCACGACCCCTCCAGGACCCCTCACCTGTTCCTGCGCCTCCTCAGCAGCTCCCGGAGCCCCCCGTCCTCTCCCAGCGCCTCCCCCGCTCTCTCCAGCGCCTCCCGCAGGACCCGCCCGAGCCCGGGGCGGCTCCCGGGGGTCCCTGAGGGGGTCCCGGGGGCGGCGGGGGGGGAGGGGGCGCCCGCTCCATGCCCGGCCCCGGGGTCAGGGGGCGCCGCTTCGGGCTCGGCTCTGATTGGCTGGAGCCGCGCGGGGAGGGCGGGAGTTGATGCGGGGAGACGCCATGTGATTGGTTGGTTTTGTAGAGGGCGCGGTGATTGACAGGAGAGGAGCGGGGAGGCGGGCTTTGCTGAGGGGACGAGCGCGGTGATTGGTTGGATAGAGGCAAAGAAGGCGGGAGTTGCTGAGGGGAAACGCCCGGTGATTGCTTCGTTTAGTTCGAGAGAGGCGAGAATAGCTGAGGGGAGACCTGCGGTGATTGGTTGGTTCGGCGTGTGAGAAGCGGGCGTGTCTGAGGGGAGGCGTGCGGTGATTGGTTGGATCGGCGCACGGGGAGGCCGGTGTTCCTGAGGGGAGACCCGCGGTGATTGGTTGGTTTGGGGCGGGGTGCGCCGTGATTCGTTAATTTGGGAGATTAAGCACACAGTGATTGGATAGTTTGGGGCGCGCCCGCCGCTATTGGCTGGGAGAACTCCCGGATTTTTAAGGCAACATTCCCGGTTTTTTGGGAAAATCTCTCGGATTTTTAAGGAAAAATTCCCGTTTTTTGCAGGAGAAACATTTCCGGCTTTTTGACCCCATATGACCGCAAAGAACCCCAAAAACTCGAAATAAACCCCAAATAATGCCAAAAAATCCAAACAATACCTAAAAATCCCCCAAATAACCCTAAAAAAGTTCAAATAACCCCCCAAAAAAAGAAAAAAAAACCTAAATAAAACCCAAAAAACCCTAAATGATTTCAAGTACACCTAAAAAAATGCCATATACACCAACATAAACCCCAAGAACCCCAAATAATTCCAAATAAGCCCGAATAAACAGAAATAAACCAAGTAAAACCCAAGATAAACCCCAAATACTCCATAAATAACCCCAAATAAACCCCAAACAAACCCTAAATAAACCCAAATAAACGCCAAGTAACCCCAGTTCCTCCCGTTCCCACCCCAAAACAGATCCCAACCAATCAGAACGCGCGGTACCGATGACAATCCAGTTGCTCAGCAGAAACTGAGAGCACTGGCCCCGCTCAGCCATTTTCAGCCAATCAGCGGCCGGCCCGACTCTGACTCATCAGTTGCCAGGCACAGACCAAGGCCTCTCACTGCGTTAAATAATCAGAGACCGCGCGGGGTAATTTCCAGCCAATCAGAGCGTGTCTCGCTGATGACTCATCAGTTGCGAGGAGCGGAATTTGGGGGGGGGGAAGGTGACCCTGGGGATGGGCTGGGGACCCCAAATTAATCCAAAATGGGGTCGAGACCCCAAAACAGAGCAGGAGGGGCCTGGAGCCACGAGAACCAATCACGGGGAGGGGACTGCGGGAACAATCGGAAAGGGGAGGGAGAGCGGGGAAAAGAGGGGGTGGGACCCCAAAATTGAGCTGGGAGGAGAATGGGACACCCCAAATTGAGCTGGGAGGGGGGTGGGACCCCCAAACAGGACGAAGCCAATTTTGTTCCGGGAATATGTAAAGTTGTTTATGGATATGCAAAAAGTCTACGAATAGGCAACAGGCTGATGTCATGGGAGACAAGGACCATGGAGCAAAGGTCGTTATGGCCACCAAGACCCCCCAGATATTTTCAGGGACACCCCTTAATTAATCTCCTTTTAATTACATCAGCCTGTTGCATATCCATAGACCCTCATGCATATTCATAAAGTAATTTACATATTTCAGGAACTATTTTACATGGCCCATCCTCGGGGGTGTCTCCCCATTTCAGGAGCCTCCACTGAAAAGGAAAACGTAAACCCTCTCCCTTTGATTAATAGTAATATTAATAATAATAACAACAATAATAATGACGACAATGATGATTATTATAATAATAATAACAATAATAACAATAATAATAATAGTAATAATAAACAAGAATTAAAATAGTAATTAATTTTGAAATTAAGGGTCTCTCAGGCAAAGATATGGGAGTAGAAATAACAGTTCTTTATTAGGAAAAATGAAAAATAAAAATACAGTAGTACAAACAAATAAACCAGTAACAGAGTCAGAATCCTTTAAGAATCCAGGGAAAAAGGTTAATCCTCTTGGAATCCAGTGGGAACAGGCTGATCCTCTGGGAATCCAGTGGGAAAAGCTGAAATTTCGGGAATCCAGTGGGAAAAGGGCCAATCCTCTGGGAATCCAGTGGGAAAAGGGCTGATCCTCTGGAATCCAGTGGGAAAAGCTTGATCCTCTAGGAATCCAGTGAAGAATGAGGATGATCCTTTGGAACCCACTGGGGAAAAGGGCTGATCCCTTGGGAATCCATTTCTTACCCCCCAAAGACAGGGCAAAGGTGTTGCCTTCTGTTCGGAAGGCAAGGCGACCTGGTTTCAACGAGCAGCACGGCAACCCAAAACTCTCCTGGGTCACTCGGGCCAGTAACATACACAAACACCAACGTAGTGGATGGTTAAAGGCGTTTATTATCTCATCTCGAGGGGTTTTATAGACAGGGGCTTCTCTACGTCAGAAAGGGGTCGTGCAATGCTTTCTAAGGTTAAATAAGGAGTGGAAAGTTACTGGTATTCCTGTGTTAGAGGGGGCTACTTACTTGGCTACATTCCGAGGGTGATCGTTATCTCTGGGAAAGAGGGGGAGAGGGGTTTCTGTAACTTTCCGTGACATCCCGATATCTTGCGGACCGCCTGTCCTTGCCTGCTACACAAAGGCAGGGCCGTGGGGTTTTTATAGGGTATCCCAAGGGTGGCGTTGGGGTTTGGCTCAGGGGAGGAGTTCTTAGCAACACAAGAAGGGTGAGGTCAAATTCCTGCCTCTTAGCAACAGCAGCACTCCACACAGAATGCGTCCCCAAATCCTAAATTCGCTCTGAAAAAACTGAGAAATTATGGAACTGCAGATATATTCGATCAATTTCCTTCATTTAACCCAGTTTTGGCTGTTTTTAAAGGATGAAGGTGAAGCAGAGGAAAATTAAGGCCAAACCAAAAGGCTAAGCAGCCAGGTGTATTCCCAACATGGATCACAGGGAATGTGAGTGACCAGGGCTGTGCCCAAAGTGCCTCCTCCAGCGGGGGATGGAGCTGGAGCAGCGCACGAAGCTCTGCCCGCACTCGGGGCACTCGCAGGGCTTCCCTTACCGGTGCCTCCGTTGGTGTTGGGTCAAGCGAGAGTTCCTGGAGAAGCTCTTCCCACACTGGGGACACTCGTAGGGCCTCTCCCCAGTGTGGATGCGCCGATGCCTGACGAGGGTGGAGTTCTCCCTGAATCCCTTCCCGCAGTCGAGGCAGAGGAAGGGCCTCTCCTCTGTGTGAATCCGATAGTGCTGGAGAAGGTAGGAGCTGGTCAGAAACCTCTTCCTGCATTTATCACACTCGTAGGGCCTCTCCCCTGTGTGGATGCGCCGGTGCTTGATGAGGGTGGAGTTGTCCTTGAATCCCTTCCCACAGTCAGGGCATTGGAAGGGCCTCTCCTCTGTGTGACTCTGATAGTGCTGGAGGAGATGGGAGCTGGTCTGAAACCTCTTCCCACACTTGGAACACTCGTAGGGCCTCTCCCCAGTGTGGATGCGCCGGTGGGTGATGAGGGTGGAGTTGCGCTTGAATCCCTTCCCACACTCAGGGCATTGGTAGGGCCTCTCCTCTGTGTGACTCTGATAGTGCCGGAGGAGACTGCAGCTGGTCTTAAACCCCTTCCCACACTCCCCACACTCATAGGGCCTTTCCCCAGTGTGGGTCCTCTGGTGCAGGATAAGGTGGGAGCTCTGGATGAAGCTCTTCCCACACTCCCCACACTCGTAGGGCTTCTCCCCAGTGTGGATCCTCTGGTGCTTCATCAGTTCGGAGTTCCACCTGAAGCTCTTCCCACACTCCACGCACGTGTGGGGCTTCTCCCCATCATGGAGCTGCTCATGGAGCACCAGCTCCGAGCTCTGGCTCCATCTCCGGCCGCCTTCCCGGCCCAGGCTGGCTCTTTCCCCCTCACATCCCCGCCAGCTGCGTTTGCAGCCCCTCCTCGTGCGGCATCTCCGGGGCTTTTCCTCCCCGTTGGCTTCCTGCGCCGTGGAGCCGCTCAAAACGGCCTCTTCCACCAGGTTCTGCCGCGGGCATTTGTCCTCCCTGCTCTCCATGCTCAGCTCCTGCTCTGCGGGAGGAAGGACAAGGACAGGATGGGATTTGCCTCCGTGCCACAGGCAAGGGCAAGGAGATCCCCCAGGGCTGAGCTGCAGCCGGGGCCGTGCTGGGCTGGGAGATGGAGCAGCACAGAGGGGAAAGGGGCACTGACTTCCTCCTCACCTGCCTCAGTGTCCCAGGGCATCTTCCTCTTCCTCACAGCCTCCCTGGGGTTGGCAATGGGAAATCCTGGTTTGGGGAAAACAAGGGATGAGAGCGTTTGTAGGAGCGTCGGGGGGTAGGACTGTCGGGACAGACGGAGACGAGAGATCTCTGCAGCCAGGTCGTGGAACTTGCGGTTTATTGCAAAGGGCCTGGGTGCAGGGCCCTGCTGGGAGCTGCCAGCCACAGCTCGGAGCAGGCCCGAGAGAAGAGAGGGGGAGAGAGGATGAGAGGGTAAGAGAGTAAGAGGGGAAGAGCGTAAGAGAGTAAGGTTCCCATTACAATACAATAAATCTTCTTCTGTGTTGAATATTCTATTTCTTACTAACCAATCTAGTACAAGATACAAATCCTATAGCATTTACATACAGCCTGTAAAAATCATTACATGACTATACTGTGTTACATTTTAAACCCTAAAAACTCCTCTTTGGACCCCTTCTGCTGAGCTAATGGGGTCTGCTCTGACCCTTGGATCTGTCTGCAAGCAGAGGGAATTGTTTCATCAAAAGGGGATTACCTTCAGTTGGGCCACATCATTGTTTTCCAGTTGTCCACTAACTAAGGTATCTCAAAGCTTGCTTTCATCTCAATCTTGCTTATACTTTCTATATTCTCCAAATCTTTTGCCAGACACTCATATTTATAAGGCTTTCCTGCTTCATCTTCCCCAACACACATTGAGTTTGAAGGTCCCTCTGCCCGAGTCCATCTCTACAAGTCACCGGCCATCCGGGCTCCAGAAAAACCTCCCAAACACCAAGATTCAGCACTGAAAAAGCCTCCCAGGAGTTCCCCGTCCCTGGGCCCTCCCCTCTGGTGTTCGGGGGTTCCTCCCTGTCCCAGCTGCTGGGGGTCACGCTTGGATTGGGGGTCCCCCTTCTCCTCGGTGCCCGCCCTGCCCAGGCTGCTGGCAGTCCCAGCAATGCCAAAAGCTCCCCCCGCTTCGCTCTCCCCATTTCGGGATGCCGGGGCTCTTTGGGCTCCCGGGCTCCCTTCTCCCCTCATTCTCTGCTCTGGGCTGCAGCGGCTCCAAGGAGTCCCCCCTGCCCCTCTCCAGGCTCTTGAGGCTCCCACCAATGGCAGCGCTCCCCCCTCTCTGGGCTCCCCACTTTGGGCTCCTGGGGGACACAGGGCTCTGCTCCTCCAGGCTGCCTCTGCCGGCAGCCGCCACCGCCACCCCCCGATGTCCCCCCAAGGGGCCTTTTCCGCTCAGCCTTGGACTTCTTCATTCTCCAAACATCCCCCAAAAACCCCAACCCAGGGACCCCCCAGGATATCCGGGCCGAGCTCCCCCTCCCCGCTCACCGGCGCCATGGGGGGGGCGATGATCCCACAGGTGGGGGCTGCGAATTCAGGCAGGGATCGACCGCGTGCTTCCCTCAGCCCAGCCTCGATCCGCCTTTGTCCCTCCCCTTCCTCTTCCTCCCGCTCCTCCCCTTCCTTTCCCCCTCCTCCTCCTCCTCTGTCTTATCTCCACCTCCTTCTCCTCTTCCATCCCTCCCCTTCCATCCCTCCTCCTCCTCCCCCAGCAGCAGCCACACCCTCGGTGCCCCGTTCCCGCAGCCCTCGCAGCCCGCGGCAGGAGCGGCGATGGAGCCGGGACAGGTCGGGATGGGCAGCGCGGGGCTCTCGGCTGCTCCCAGCCGCTGCGGGCGGGGGGAACCCGGCCCGGCCCAAAGGAGAGGCAAACTGGGCAAACTGGGGGCAGATCACAAAGCTAAGGATGCAGCAGAAAATGCAGCTGAAAGAGTTATGTTAATATTAACTCTAAACGAGGAAAATCTGGAAATTCCAAAGTTTAAGGAAGCCGAGAAAAAAGAATTAAACAAGACAGGAAGTGAACAAGATAAATCAGGGAAATGGAAACTTCTTGATGGAAGGCAATTACTTAATAAAATGTACTTCTAGGAAAATATTAGAAGACATGCATCAGGAAACCCACTGGGGTACTCAAGCTTTGTGTGATCATTTTTTAAGGAACTATGGGTGCACCGGGATTTTTGGAGTGGCAAAGCAAGTAACTGAAAGATGCTTAATTTGCCAAAGGATAAATAAAAAGGTGATGAGAAAAACAACATTAGGAGGTCATGAGTTAGCTCATCAACCATTTCAAAGTGTCCAAGCAGATACTTAGTTAGGTTCTGGATTTATTTGTAAAAAAACCCGATTAATCTAGAAGAAAGAGAATATGCCATATGTTAGACAGGAGATTTTAGGAGAATAAAAATCTTTAAAGTATCAGAAACACCCGAGAAAAAACAAGACAAGAAAAGGGGAAATTAAAGAGAGCAGAACAAGAGGAAAAATCAGAAAGAGAGTGGGATCCTCTGCAGGTCTTGCCCACTCCGTTCGCGGCCGAGGCGCCTGTCCCGGTCCCGGCTCGCTGCCCGCCTCAGCTCCGCCTGCCCCGGTTTCCATGCCAGGTGCGGGCTCAGTGCCCAGGGCAGCTCCACCTGCCCCGGCGCTGGCGGTGAATTTGTGTGCCCTGCTCCCACTGCCTGGCCCGCGGCCGCTCTGCCGCCCATGCTGGGGAAGATGGGGCTTGCTCTGTCCTGCCGCGTGCTCCGAGGTCACCGCGCCCACCGCACCCGGGGGGGTCCCAGCCATCCCATCCCCGCCTGCCCTGCCCGTGCCAGCTGCGCTGGGCACCGCCGCTGCTGCCGGCCTCTCCCACCTGCCTTTTCTCTGCCGGCAGCTGCCGCATCAGCCGCCAGAAGCCATCTGGGGGCTACCCACGCTCCGCCTCGGGCTCCACAGGAACATCCCCCTCTGGCCATTCCGGCAGCAGACCCTGCCCACACTCCGACCCAGCCTCGGCGGGATATCCTCCCCTGACCCCGTCCTGCTCTGAGTTACGTCCCCTTGGTAACCACAGCTCCGGCTGCTCACTGAAACTCTCTCTCTCCACAGGAAGCACCTTATCGAAACACTAGGAGCTCAGTTAACAGACAGCCCTCTCCAAATTCTTTCTCAAAACACGGGAGAAAGGCTACAGAAGGTAAAAAAGTGAAAGAGTGAGATGAAGGGATTGGTCTATTTCCGTTCAGAGAGGTTCCCATGGGAGGGATGCGCTGCCCCGCCCCGCGGGAGCCACCAGCGCCCCTGCCGGCCGTGCCCGGAACTGCACCCAAGGGGAAAGCGCCGCAGCCCAAAGGCCGGGACTGGCTCCGGGCTCTGGTTGCTGTCAGTGCCGGAGCTGCTGTTGTTTGTTTGCTTTATTATACACACTAGTAAAGAACTCTTATTCCTATTCCCATATCTTTGCCTGAGAGCCCCTTGATTTCACTAGGCTAAAAATTAAGAGGGAGGGGGTTTGCATTCTCCATTCCAAGAGAGGCTTTTTCTGCCTTCCCGAGCAGACACCTGTCTTGTAAAGCAAGACCAGCACCCACAGGCACTGAGGGGGGCTGCAGGAGAGGCACAAGAAGGCCCTGCAGCACTTGGGCACAAAGGCACAGAAGGTGAATGCAAGAAGGGAGCAGAAAAAGGCCAAGCTGAAGGCAAAGGCCATGGCACAGTTCCTACAGCCCCTGAGGGATCAACCCCAGGGTCCAAGGGGGCCCCAGCACCCAGGGCACGGGCTCGGCCACAAGCACCTGGCAGAGGCATTGCCCTCCTCGCCCAGGGGAGAGCCCACCCAAACAGCCCCTGGCAAGGAATCAGGGCTCCAGCTGCAGGCCACAAGGACACTGCAAGCAGAGACAGCAGCACCCGCAGGACCAGCAAGTCCACCCCTTGATGGACATGGATTGGCAGGGGTGTCACAGCTCCCATCACACCAGGGACCCTCCACACTGGAGCCCTTGAGAACATTCAGGTGGGTCTGCATTGAGAGGAGGCAATTTTCTGATGGACACAGGGGCCTCTCAATCCACTCTCCATCTTACACCTAAGGGGGAAAATAGTAAAGGAATATTTTAATTTTTAAGGGAATGAGTGGGAAAGATGAGCAGGTATGATTTGTTCAACCACTATTAGAAGCTGTGGGGAATAGGTTTGAAATAAATGAATTTCTTTTTCTTCCTCCTGTGATTGTAATTAACTACGAAGGAATTTGAGAGCTGGATTTTAATACTGTAAAAGGGGGATACAGAGGCCAGTTCTGTTCTACCTTTGTGTCAAAAGTCTGACAAGGCCCACGCTGAAGTGAACCCAGAAGTGTGGGCAGCCCCAGGGAAATAGGGAAAATTAGATATGGAGCCTCTCCAAATTACTTTAAAGCAACCAGGACAAGCAATACCCTGTTCCAAGAGAGGGAAGGAAGGGCTCACAGCCTGGTATTGAGTCCCTGTTAAAGGCAGGGCTTTTGGAGCCAGGGGTGTCTCCCTACAACACTCCTATCCTGCCAGTCAACAAACGGGATGGATGGAGATGAGGAGGAAACACAGAATTTTCAAGTGTTAAAATGCAGATTTACTGAGGCAGCTGGTCTGGCCCTTCCAGACAGGGAAAAAGAATTTGAATTATAGATGGATGTTAAACAGGGTCTTGCCAGAGGAATTCTTGTCGTAAAATGTTTAACCCAGTGGCCAGAGAGTGGCCTCAGTGTCGAATTCTTCAGCCACAGCTTTCATGGGAGCTGAGGCCTGAAAACTGATGACAACAGGAGGATCTCCCACAGTTCAAGTCTGGCATCAAGTTACAGCTCTGACAACCAAAAGAGCCTCTAAATGGATGAGCAGGGCTCGGTTATTACAGTATGAAACTTGTTCCATGGCACAGGAGGATTTAGAACTGAGGACAGGGCAAGGGTTTAACCCAGCCTCCTGTTTGAACAGCCTGGAGAGGGGCTGGCAAGGAACCCAGGACTGCACTCAAGGGACAGAGCTCCAGACCCAGGCTGGGAGAGATTGATGGGACATTCCCTGGCCTCAGGGAGAAAATGTGTTTGTGGATGGCTCTGCAAGGGCAGCAGAAGGGAAAAGAGCTACAAGACAGGCTGTTATTAAGGAAGGGGAATCAGACAAAGCGCAGGGCACCGCCCCATGCTCAGCTCAACCCGCGGAGCTGTGGGTGCTTGTGAGAGCCTGGCACTGAAATGCCCTGAGCAGGAAGGCTTCAATATCTTCTGCTGACACCATGGCACCTAACAGGGGGGCAAAAGCAATTCTGACTGCTTCAGCAACCACGGATCAGATATCAAGGTATATTCTCCCACAGGAAGCTGGGCTGGCACAGAGCCTGCCCTGGCACTTTGCTGTTGCCAACACCCAGCCAGGACATCGGCTCCTGCCTAAGGAGTGCAAAGCAGCACCACTGGTGGCCAAGGGGCCCATGCCAAGTGTCCCTGAGGCCACAAACAGCCGCCAGCACAGCTGAACACGGCGGGACCCCTCAGCCTGGCCTCAAGGGCTCTGAAGCCCCGGAGATTTGCACTTCCCGCCTGCAGCAGGAGCATGGGAGGCCGCCCCTGAGCCTGCCCTGAAGGCAACGCAGCAGCAGCCAGGGCTCCACAGCGGGCCAAGCCCCTGCGCCTGCCCACACATCCTCTGCTGCAATCCTCTGCAATCCTGGCCACCCTCCTCTGCCATCTCCAGCCACTGGGGCCAAGCCTTGCTGCCACTGCTGCAGCTTCAGCGCTCTCTGCGCCTGCACTGCCACAGCTGCTGGGGAACACCACGGCACAATTCCACTCTGGGGCTCACTCACACCCCACTCTGGGCTGCCTGCGATTGCATTGCTGCAAAATGTACCCATTTGGTTCTTTAAACCTTATTTCTCTGCTCGGGCTTGGTTTGTCTTTGCCTTGGGAAAGGAATTTTAAAGGTTTTATTTAAGGGATGTTACACCACTCAATGGAGATGAGTTTAACATCCCAACAGACTGGGAATAGCCAAAAGACACCCACAGAGATAACGCCAGCAACAAAACATCAACGCCCAGCAGCAAACAGCAACCAACAGCTACCCCAGACCTGCCCCGGCAGAGCTGGAGACACCTGGTCTGGAAAGGCTGAGAAGGAAATCCAGAAGTGTGGAGACCGAATTCACATCAGAGGGAAGAAATCCGGGTCCAACAGGAAACCAAATACTAAAAACTTACACAACTTGGAAGCAATGAACATGAAAGCAGTGGATTTAGATTGGTTCAGACTACATAAAGTTTAGGAAAAATCGAGTAAAACTCACATGGCATGGAATGATTTTCTCTGCACAGCCGGGCTATTTGTGAAAGAAATTATTTCTGTTGCACATCCTGGCCAGAACCAAGTCATGCCTTGACTCTCTAACACTAAAGAGATTCTTGGGGAGTTTTTGTTTTCCCTGCAGTTTCAGTGACAAAATTACAACATGAGAATAATTTTTCATAATATTCCCACTTTATATTCTCAGGTAGGTTTGGGACAGAAGTGTGAGAATCAATTTTTGGTCTGGGTTTTTTCATATTCGCCTTAATGTTGCATTTTGCAAAATTGAAGAGCTTTAACCGTAATACTTCTAAATCGTAAATAGTTAAGACTGTTTTTTAAAAAAGCAGATTCTGGGGGGGCCACATGTGACTCACCAGATGGCTGCCCTGGAAGAGAAGCTTCATTCCAGGCAGCCTGCAGAGGAGCTTTAGAAATGCAAATTAACACTGCTGGGCAAAGTGTGGACAATGTACCTGGGTCTCTTGCCTGGGGCAGGAATTGGGCTGATTCCCTCTGCCCCTCACCCCAAGCTCTGCCTGCCTGCACTGATGGAATTTGCACAGCTCAAGGCAGAGCCCAGGGGGAGGAAATCTGACCCTGCCACAGAAACGGGTGAAGCTGCAAAGGGAAACAGCAAATGGAGAATGTTGGGAAAACTTCACTATAAATAAATGGGGGGGAATCATCCCTCTGCCCACTCCAACATGTGCTGTCACTGTCTATGTTATATAGGGTATATTAGAGCACTGGGGATTTTTCGCTGCCAAAAATTCAGGGAAATCAGGTGGCAATCCAAGTATTGGATTATTTAATTAGAGAAAAGCAGTCACTTGATGCAGCCCAGGCTGGAGAGAGCGGCCAAAAATGGGGAAAAGATGAACGGCCAGCAAAAGAAATCCTACAACACCATGGACCAGCCCCTGGGAACCCGAATCAATTCATATCAGGAGCCACAGAACCCATTTCTCATTTCAATGGCATCATTAGATTACAAGCTGGCCTCGGAATAACCAACCAGACAGCTCCAGCTCCTGACCTTCCTGCTGACCAATCCACTGAAATGAGGAACACAACACTTCACCATGGGATGGGATCATATCACCTTTTAGCAGAAAAAAGAGGAGTTTGTGGAAAATTAAATGACTCAAACTGCTGTTGGCAAGGAGATGACAAAGGAAAAGTGGAGAAACAGATAACAAAGGAAATAAGAAAGCAGCTCATGTACCAGTCCACATGTGGAAAGGATGGGAATGGGACACGGTTTTGTGGCTCCCTGGCAGACCATGGGTTAAACGAATGCTGTTTCTCCTCTCATGGGCTACAGCAACTCTCATCTTTTTACCATGCTCCACACCTTGAGAGTGCAGCTCATTCAGCAGCTGAGCGAGGGGATGCAGTGGCAGCCAGGCCTCCTGATCCAGAAACGGCTACAGAAGGACAGGGAATGAGGGCACTGAGAATAATCCCAAATCCTAAGAAGACTCAGTAAGGAAAAAAAAAAAATCACTGGGTGAATCTGCCTGGAGACTGAAGAGAGAATCCATCAGTTTCATAAAATGTTACTAAACATGGACTGCTGCTCACACAAAGTCCCGCTGAATTCCTGAACTTCCAGAAGAACAAAGACTTAACAGAGCCGTGCATCTCGGCTGTTCTACAAAAGTGGGGGTGCACATTAACGAGGACATGCAGTTGGCGGATCGGGAGGTCTGAACCTTCCAAGTACCTCAGCCAGTGGGCAAAGGGAGAGGGAGATGAGGCCGGGAAAATGAGGATAAAAAAGAGGCTGCGAACTACAACAATGGCAGAGACCGCACGGCAAATGCCCCACGGCCTCTCCCTCTGCTCAGCAATAAAGTCACTTGTACAGGACTCCTCTGTCTCCTCTGGGCACACAAACCTCCGGCCACGGGAATTTCCCCGCACAGCCCCGGCCACGGGGCAGCCACCTCTGTCCCAGCCACAGGAACCGGGCCGAGCCAGCGCTGCTCCGGCAGCGGCTCCTGCCCAGGCAGCGGCCGCAGGGAGACCGCGGGCAGCCGCTCCCGCAGCGCCCTCAGGCCAGCGCCAACGCGGCGCGGACACGGCACAACGAACCCGCCGGAGCCCCCTGCCGCCCCCGAGGCCCGCAGCCAGCCCCGAGCCCCCGCACAACCCAGCGCGGCTCCCACCTGCGCTGCGGCCGCCTCCGAGCTCCGCCGCCGCCTCACCGCGCTCCGGCCGCTGCCGCCGCTCCCGGGCCCGCACACACGCTCCGACAATGGCGCCGCTGCCCAGCCACGGCCGCCCTCAGCCCGCCGTCGGGGCCCTGCTCCGCCCCGCTCCCACCAATCAGCGCGCCACAACCACGACTGACGCCACCATCGCCCAATCGCAGCCGGGGGCGGGCTCTGCACACGGCACCGCCTCGCCCCGCGCTCTCAGGGCCCCCCGGGCTGCGTGAGGGCAGAGCCGGAGCAGAGGAGCAGCCCTGGAACGGGCCCGGGCCCGAGGGGGATTGAGCTGAAAACACAAACAAACTTCTCCGCACCTCCCGCCACGGCTTTCCCGGCACTGCGGCTCCGGTGGCTCCGGCTCAGCGGGAAGCCCTGGAGCCTCACTTCTCCTACCCCTAATTAGGAGCATCAGTGCACCGCTTTGATTTACCGCAAAAAAGGAAAACCGCCCCAAAGCTCTGTGCATGAGTGGGGGAAGGGAGAGATTTCTGACAGAAAATTCCAAAATCTCAGAGCAGGATAATGAGAAGTAAGTGAAAACCTTAAATCCACCTTTCCCTCATGCCTCCATTGTGAAAAACGCCTATCAGTTAAAAAAAAAAAAGTTTAATAGTAAGTAAATGGTCATAAAAATAGCAATATAATTAGAGTAATAAAAATTTGAACAATTGAGGTTAGGACAATACGAGACAATAAGAAGAAAGTTGCGGAGGACCGGGTACCTTTTCTGGGCAAAATAAGCCCGAAAAAGGACACCCGTTAACAGAGGATTAACCCTTAAAAGCAATAGCCTGTTGCATATTCATACACCTCATCCACGATACATAAATTCCATTCAAACAAAGGATTTTGTCTGGTCAGTGTCAACTTCTTCCTCCTAATCCTAAACGGCGTCTCCATGGCTGAGCAAGGTGTGAAGAAGTTCGTTTCTTCTGATAAGAGAGCAATAAATTCTCTTTCTCTGAAAGATTCAGGTGTCCTGTGGCTGCTGTCTGGTACAAGTACCTCATTCCTTTCTTAAAAAAATATCCCACATACATAGTTCCAATTTTAACTACAAAACTACATTTACCATACTGTTAAAATGTTGATACAGCACTACTAATCAATACAACAAAATACATACAGTATTTTATATCTGCATAGAAACATATCATATGCACTTTTCACACTGCCAAGGTAAAGGGATTCCTTTAATCTGTCTAATCACGATTAAAATAAATAAAAAGGCTGTCCCTGTTACAGCAAAAAATCTGATATGCCCACAAACACCACAAATGGGGGCGGGGTGGGGAATTTCTGGAATTCTTTTAATTTGCTTTAACGCACATAAATCACCACACTAGTTTTTTTCCACATAAAATGCTGCACTTGTTGCAAACAAAATCTTAAAATCTCACAAACACAACTACACAGCCCCAAGAATCAAATTACCACAATGCAGGGGAACAAACCACACAACTCCCCTGTACCTCAAGTCTTGGGAATCAACTTATAACAAGCTGTCTCTATGACAGCTCTGACAGCCCACAAACACAGGTTCAAGTTAAAACCCTTCTCAAAGGGTGGCTTAACCCTTTTGACTCAGGCTCAAGCTTAATATACAGCTTAACAACACAGATGACACACAACAAAAATTACCAGTTTGTTACAATTATAACTTTTACACAATAGTCAGCAAAATCTCACACTACACCAGATGAATCCAAGGTTGCAACTTTGCAAACTCCACAAGGAGAGGGAGCACAAAGGCGCTGTGCTACAGCGTTTGATCCTTGCCTCCGGGGTCCCACAGGCAAAGGATTGGTTAACACCTGAACACAAAGCCTTAGGAAAGACTGGTTATACTCAAACACCGGGTGTCACAGCCAATGCTGCTCCCCAGAACTAGAAAGCTCACACACACAAACTCACTGGGAAAGGGGTATTTCTTTCCACACACACAAACTCACTGGGAAAGGGGTATTTCTTTCCACACACACAAACTCACTGGGAAAGGGGTATTTCTTTCCACACACACAAACTCAGTTATAACAACCTTAGACCAGGATTTGCCCTTACAACTGCCAGCCCCAGTTGGGAGCAAACTGAGCCCTCTATGGTGAAACAAATGGCAGCATCAAAAGCCTGAGCTCTGTACAACAGTTCAACAACTCTTTCTGCTGGCAACCAGATTTCAACTCCAACTTCAGCTTGCAGGCACAGTGCAGAGGCACAAGTTGCACGTGGGATGTCTACCGCGACTTACCAAAGGGCCTTTCCTGACCACGCCTTACAGGTCACTGTTTAAAACTGTTTCAATTTTTAAACATACCATTTTGTCCGGAGTTTTAGCAGTCAGGGGTTCTTGTCTGCTGCAGAGCCCACTCTTCCAGGAATATCCTGGGGGTGCCCTGAGGGGATCCACGTCCCGAGCTGGTCTCACAGCCCAGCAGAGTCTCCTCCTGGCCGCTCCCCAACTGAGTCATTAAAACTGAAGGTCACGGACAAAGACTCTCTAACTAGTCAAAGTTAGAAAGTTGTATGTTTATTACGCCGGTGGGCGGCACAGGGGAGTCATTCTTGAAATGCGTGACTGCACCACACAAGGCTCTTTGCCTTCTATTTATTTCCCAAAATAATACATATGCATAACCCCAGCACCTCCCATCCCTGCTTTGTATTAAAATGAGTTTATTAGTCATTCACGCGTGCACAATTCTGCTCTTGAATTGGGTTGGTGGTCTCAAACTGGGTCAGTGGTCTCAGGGATGAAGTCAGGAAGGTCTTCATCAGGTCTCTGTGACCCTCTGGCATGATCCAAGGCCCCCTGCTTTGTGATGGATTAACATGGAGTCCAGGTGCTGGGCATTGTTCTACTGGTTTCAGTATGTTCCTATAATGGTTCATTTGCTCCACTTCTTTTTACAAATGAGCTCATAATATAACAATTAGCTTTAGCATAGGCATCTAATAATTAATAACTTCTTGTTTGTGTATCTGACTTCAATATGAATTGGTTCTAACACTCAGCTAAGATCTTAAATTTTTAAAATCATGATTCACGTATGGCTGCTTTCCAATTCTGGTTCATGCCTACGATGCAACATGAACCATCAGTGAAAAGAGCGAAGCGTGTTTCTTCTGCTGGCAGTTGGTTGCAGGGTGGAGCTTCTCCAGCCCGTGTCACTTGTTCTTCTTCTTTGTCAGTGAGACCAAAGTTTTCACCTTCTGGCCAGTTTGTAATTATTGCCAAAATTCCAGGGCGATTCAGGTTTCCAATATGGGCGCGCTGTGTGATGAGGGCAATCCACTTGCTCCATGTGGTGTTGGTGGTATGGTGGGTGAGGGAACCTTTCCTTTAAACATCCACCCCAGCACCGGTAGTCCGGGTGCCAGGAGGAGTTGTGCTTCCGTGCCAGTCACCTCCAGGGAAGCTTGAACTTCACAGGCAGCCAAGATTTCCTTCTCTGTTGGGGTGTAGTTGGCTTCAGACCCTCTGTAACTTTGGCTCCAGAATCCCAGTGGTCGGCCTCGAGTCTCCCCAGGCACCTTCTGCCACAGGCTCCAGGACACACCATTGTTTCTGGCTGCAGAGTAGAGCACGTTCTTCACCTCTGGTCCTGTCCTGACTGGGCCAAGGGCTACAGCATGAGTGATCTTCTGCTTGACCTGGGCAAAAGCTTGTTGCTGTTCAGGGCCCCAGTGGGAATTGTTCTTCTTGTGGGTACCCAGGTGGAGGGGGCTTAAAATCTGGCTGTGCTCAGGAATGCGCATTCTCCAAAAATCTATGGTGCCTAGGAGAGCTTGTGTTTCCTTCTGGTTGGTGGAGACATCGCAGTGATGTTATTGATGACCTCAGTGGGAATCTGACGCCGTCCATCTTGCCACTTTACTCCCAGGAACTGGATCTCTCAAGCAGGTCCTTTGACTTTGCTCTTCTTGATGGCGAAGCCAGCTTCCAGCAGAATCTGGATGATCCTCTCTCCTTTCTCAAACACTTCCATTGCCGTGTTCCCCCAAACAATGATGTCACCAATATACTGAGGGTGTTCTGGAGCCTCACCCTTTTCCAGTGCAGCCTGGATCAGTCCATGGCAGATGGTGGGGCTGTGCTTCCACCCCTGGGGCAGTCGGTTCCAGGTGTACTGCACGCCCCTCCAGGTGAAAGCAAACTGAGGCCTGCATTCTGCTGCCAGAGAAATGGAAAAAAACACATTAGCAATGCCAATAGTGGCGTACCACATCGTTGCCTTGGACTCCAGCTCGTACTGGAGTTCCAGCATGTTGGGCACAGCAGCTCTCAGCGGTGGAGTCACTTCATTCAATGCACCATAGTCCACAGTCAATCTCCATTCTCCTTCAGATTTATGCACAGGCCAGATGGGACTATTGAAGGGTGAGTGGGTCTTGCTGGCCACCCCTTGGCTCTCCAGCTCACAGATCATTTTGTGAATGGGGATCACGGCATCCCGATTTGTCCAATACTGCCAGAGGTGCGCTGTCGAGGTGGCAGTTGGTGTTTGTTGCTGTTCTACCCTCAGGAGTCCAGCTGCAGATGGGTTTTCTGATAGTCCAGGCAAGGTGTTCAACTGCTTCATGTTCTCTGCCTCTACAGCAGCTATTCCAAAAGCCCACCCGAGTCCCTTTGGGTCTTTGTAAAGCCCTTCTGGAGGAATTCTGAATATGCCCAGAATCCACGGGGCCTCTGGGCCAGTCACAATAGGATGTTTCTGCCACTCCTTCCCAGTCAGGCTCACCTCAGCTTCCAACAGGGTCAATTGCTGTTGTTGATATAAATGATCAATGAGAAGCCAAATTAATGAATGTGAAAGATTTTATTTCCACGACTGAAAATACGGACCTCGATAGCCACAGTCAAAGAGACAGAGTTGAGCCCGGGGTCGGCGCTGGGTGAACCTAGATCTGACCTCTATCGCATCGGACCTCCCTCTGTTCACAAATGCTGTCTCCAGCAGGGCTGTTTTATACATTTTTTCTGCCTGAGGCAGAGCTGCCCCGATTTCTTTTGTTACCCCGCATATGTATGAAGTTTCTTTTCTCTGTACGGGGCTGGACAATGCTGTATCCTGGGTGGTGGCAGGCACTGATCATGTCAGGAGAAGTCGTGTATTCAGATGTATGTTCTTGATGACTTCGGTTATCTTGATTGATGATACTTATCAAGTACTGATCATCCTCTGGTGTTCCCGGGAAAGCCCATCTCCGCACCAGCCATGTCCTTTTCACTTGTTAACAAGGCATTCTTTCCTGCTGCCACCAGGAGTTTCGCAATTTCGGTGTGGCAATCTGTCTCTGGGTAGTCCGTGGTCAGAGGCTTGTTGGAAGTTTAATTTATTTCACAATTTTTATTTTATACATTTTCCACCTAAGCATGAATTACTTTACATTACATATTACACTGTGATCCCCCTGTCACCCTGGCAATGGAAACAGGTTCTGCCCCCACATGCCCCGATGGTATCAGGGTACACTGCACACCAGTATCAACTAAGGCGTTGTATTTTTGTGGCTCCGATCTGCCAGGCCATTGGATCCACACCGTCCAAAAGATCTGGTTTTCCTGTGCCTCTTCCTGGCTACAGGCAGGGCCCCCTAACTCTGGTTATTATTTCTTTCCTGGGCATACATGCTAGAGGTACCTTCACTTTAGTGGAACTCCCTTGGTTAGTGCTTCCCTCCTTGAGTTGATGCACCCGTGATGCCAGGACAGAAGTGGGTTTCCCATTCCACCTTCCCGTGTCTTCCCCATGGTCATGCAGGGAGAAGCACAGGTCAGTCCCTGGGGTGCACCCTCTCTGTCTAGCTGGGGGACGTTGGGCTCTGACTCTGGGGCCTGTGACTTGCACTGGTGGGATGTGGGAATTGTTCCTCCTCACCTCCTCCCTCACCACCTCCCTTAATCTCCTCTTTGAGTTCCTTGACCACGGCAGAGACATGAGCCTGCATTGGGCCGTTGATCATACTCTCATAATTTCTGAGCTTGTTGGCCACAGAGCCCACTGTCTCTCGGTTGGTATCTGCATTAATCATTGCAATGAAGGTGGTGTATTGAGATGGCCCCAGATGTGCCAGACTCCACAACATTTGCCCTGTGCACCTGACCTTGTTGGGGTCATTTTCATGCTGTCCATCCCTCCCAAAGAGTCCCTCCAATACTGCCACTTCTCTCAGCTGTTGGATCCCTTCCTCAATGGTCTTCCAGAGCATTCTATGGTGCTGGTCCTGCATTCTTTCCCTGTGGACAAACCTCTCTCTGGCACTCATTAAAAGCCGCTCCCAGAGGGAAAGGGACCCTGGCTCCCTTACAAAAATCTGATTGATGCCTGAGTCCTGGGTCAAGGGTCCCAAATTCCTTGCCTCACAACCATCCAGTTGCACACCTGTACCCATAAGGTCCCAGATGCAAAGTAGCCAGGTTGTATAAGCCTCATGTCCCCTTCATACAATGTCTTTGTGCAGATTTCAGAGATTTTGTACGTCAGGGACTCGGTGATGATTGTAACCTCTGGGTCTCCTGAGGGTTGTGAGGGCCCTCCCTTATCTGGGTGCTCTGATTTCATCTTAGATCTCCTTGTTTCTACAGGGGCAACTGCTGCTGGCTGTGACTGCCTTTGCAGTTCAGCTGGAACCAGGGCGGTTGTAGCATCTGTGGGTTCCGCAGCTGCACTGTTAGACTCTCCCTCTTCAAGGCATGGGGAGGGCTTCTCACCAGCTGGGGAAGTGTATTCCTTCAGCATCCGGCCTATCTCCTTCACCAGACCCTCCAGCAATCTGGGTGGTTCGTATCTGAGGTGGGCTGTGGGGCAGGGTCAGGCTCTGGGGCAGCAGCATCCCTAAGCTCTGGTGGCGTATTAGGTTCTGGGGTAGGTGTCAGGGTAGTTATCCAGGTTAGTCTCCCCTTCTCTCTAAATGCCAAATAGAACAGGCCTATCAACAGCACCAGCCAGTGTATGATATCATTAATATTTAGAGTGGATCTCAACCCTTCAAAAATTGCTGGGGCGGACCCAAAGAAATGGCTAAAGGGGTGGGAGAAGATTTTGCCTGGTGTCATTTCCTTACAGCGGGTGCCATTATTAAAGTAACCCCAAAAACATACAGTTAGTGTGTGATAGCTGTGAATCCATGTGCTGCTTTCCAGAGGAAGTTAAAAATCCATTAATTCCTCACCTTATTCACCCATAAAACAACCCGGATAACAGACACAGTAGCCTTGGTTGTAGGACCCATGTTTAGATAAGGGCCTACCAATGGGAGAAATACAGCCACGATCTCGTGCCACCCAAACCAGGGCAAGCTGGACCACATGGTGTCACTTAATGAGGTTTCTATAGCCGCACACAAATAATTAGATTACTCAAGAACTGTTATTCCCTTTTTGTTTCTCTGCCCTCGAGCCGCACGTTGGGCACCAAAATCTGTCTTGGTTTGGAAAGACAGGAGTCTGCTAAGGAAGGCAGGAGCCTCCTCTGAAATGGAGAATGTAAACCCTCCCACCCCTCCGAATTGCTATGAATTTTAAATTAAGGGTCTCTCAGGCAAAAAATATGGGAGCAGGAAATAACAGTTCTTTAATAGGGAAGAAAAGATAAAAGAATAAAATAAACAATGCAGTACACTAGAACAACACTGACAGAGTCAGAACCCACCCTGACACCCTGTGGGGTGTTGGTGGCAGTCCAGTTGGAAATGTGGCTGCAGTCCTCCTAAAGTGTCAGGTGTGGTTCTGTTGGAGAAGGGGTCCTGTAGAGAAGGATGTATTCTTCCTCCGAAGACCCAGTGGAAGAAGAGGCAGCTGCTGTTCCTCTGGGAATCCGTGGAGAAAGCCGTGCTGGTGTCCTCAAAACCTCTGGATTAATATCTGGTAGCAATGCTTGGCTCCTCCCTCTGGGCGGAGCATCTCACAATGGGATGTTATAGTTCTTATCAGCCATGCAGTGACATTCAATAGTCTGTTATCAGCAATGTCCCTCCCGAGGAGGTGTGAATGTGGTCACTCAAAGAGAGAGATAAGGCAAACTGCCCACTTGACAAAGATAATCTGCCATACAGATGGTAATTGAAAACATCTTGCATTGCAATCTTCAACAGTAGGATATTTTTTAAAGAAAGGAATGAGATATTCACACCAGAAAGCAGCCCACAGGCAGCTGAGTCCTTCAGAAAAAAAGAATTTATTGCTCCATTATCAGAAGAAACTAACATTTTCCTGCCTTGCTCAGCCCTGAAGACTCCATTAGGATTCAAGGAAGAAGTTGACACTGACCAGACAGAATCCTTTGTTTGAATAGAATTTATGCATCATGTATGAGATGTATGAATATGCAATAGCCTATTGCTTTTAAGGGTTAACCTCTGTTCATGTGTGTCCAAGTTTGGCTTACTTTGCCAGAAAAAAGTAGCCAGGACCGTCAGTAACTCTTTGTTCTATATTGCCTTGTAACCTCCTAAATCTCAGTTATTCCAATTTTTAATTACGCTAATGTATATTTCTATTTTTATAAAACCATTTAATTACTATTAAACTTTTAAGATTCTAAAACCAAGTGACTTGCATTTTTTACCAAGTACAACCTCCAGATGAGCCAAGTGAAGGGACTATAGCCACGGAAACAATAAAGACTTGAAATTGGTCCTTGCAAGAGTCTGTCCGATTTTCCCTCATCTGCCTCACGATCATCATTTGGGGATCACTGAAGAGAA